>KB309928.1:222747-247735 GCA_000328365.1 Capitella teleta
TCTCATGTGCTAATATAATTGTCAACCATGTTGAANCATGCCAGAATAAATGCGTGTCACCACTCCTGATAACTCCTGACAGTTACAATAAGAATATTCAATAATACATTACACATGTAAATTACCTTAGAACACTCCATTTTTATTGATGTAAAAGAGTAATTTCAAGGAATAAGTTGTACAGTTTTTGCTTGTAAGGGCAATATTATTCTACGCTGAATCTTCGGTATATCCATATTCTATGTCATAAAGCACTTAATTTTGATGGCAGTAAAATTTTAAGCTTCTGCTGTACTCCAATGAGTAACTTAAATGTTTGTGGTTTAACTGATGTTAGCTGACATACTACAGCGAGACCAATGGAGGTATACAGACCTCGCCCGAGAATCTGTGCTAAACTGATGTATACATATGCATTAGGGACCTACCTCTCGTTCCCTTATTTTAGCCGCCAACAGGCATGTACGTTTTACCATTCATGGCTCCACACCTATGAGGGAATGATTCCTAGCAGATGATTCTCAGTATCAACACGTGCTTTAATAATCACTATGAATGATACTATGATAGAATCTATGACTCTTAGCAGGCACTCTGTGACTGTATTGACTGACCATTCACCTGTTCACTGCATTGATCAGTGATCAATTGATGCTGATCCCAGGGTCAGGTTGCTTAACTATAGCCCCCATCGATTTATCATGAAAATTAGTATTTTTAAGCCACCTCAGCACGCATAACTTCCCAAGCACCTGAAGATAACCATTTTCTTGAATTTTTTTACGCTTGGCCGGATGTTTTGTACGCAAAACAAGAGAGGCCGAATGGATAAGCATAACGTCTATAGTGCTCTGAGTGCGTTATGAAAGTTCAGACTCGGGACAGATTTAATTCGTTTCGAGTGTAAAACTCTATAAAACCCTGTAATCCTGATTAAAAATTAAGCTGAACGTATGTCTGACTCGATTCATTTGATATCAACACAATCGGAGCTCAATTTCGTACATAAACTGGAAAAACATAAATACCCATGCCTGTTCAAGGCGTTGTCAAGAAAGCGCGCATTTTGAAGATTTTGTCCGAATTTTTATTTGGGCACACAAAGTGATGACGTCACGTGAGACAAACGCTATTGATGAGACAGAGTTCTCAGCAAATGGGGAGGCACTGCATTTCCGATGTTCCATAGTTTAGTAACGTTAGTGCGTTCATTATGACCAGTAAGCATTTTAGAACCTACTATATAGAATTTATAGAATAGTTGCTTGAGATTTTGTTGAAGGCCCAAATCAAGCACTGGAGTGTTTCGATTACTGAATCATAACGCTCTGGAAGATCTATGACGCTGGCTATCATAACGTTCGTCTGGTTGATTGGGTTTCCCTACCAATGGGTATTCACCCACCTCGTGTGCGGCCTCCTTAGCCAAAAGGGGTCGATAAGAGGCGTCGTTTGGACCAAGGAGTGCCACGTGTCTCTCAAATAGCTTCGTTTTCGGGTCCAATGCTCTGATGACACAGTCACGTGACAAAATAGGCGCCAAAAAGAAACTGAAGATGAAGTGCCGTGCCGTGCCACTGATTAGATTCAAAATAATTGTCCATGGTATTTCGCTCTTCTTATTATTCTTCAGATTATCTTAATTTTAATAAATGTTGCAATCTTCCATAGTGGAATTCAGTTGAATACTATACACTAATTAAACCTTAATTATTATGCAACCTTTTCTTATTTAACCATCATTAGTTGCTTGCCTAATTACACAATTAACCCACAGTGATTGGTCGTCAGTCACGGATGGTGGTATAATATACAAGGACAGAGCAATCTCGGCAGCTTTCTTTTCTCATCATGACCTGATTGATATAAGGGACGGCCAGGTGCTCATTAGTTGTGCAGGCAAATTTCGCGTTAGTCATCCTCATGATCCTTTCATTCTGTGTACGTGGGTTTGAAATGAAAATGTCGACTGCTGAGGATCGTGTCAATATCGCCTAAGATATTCGACTTCATCATCATCAAACGGGAATGCTGAGATGATCGTGAGGTGATGCTCATCCCACGGAAAGTACGTGACGAAATTGGCTGAGCCATTCAGTCCTACATTTGGCGCAAAATAGAACTGTTTACGGAACACTCACTTTCAAAACTTCACAAATCCGAAGTTCAGACGCACTGACATTTGTGGGTTCAAAAATATCCTCAGCACATCAACACTCTCATTGGTTAAAAATATCAGGAAGATGGAAGAATTACGGAGCATCGCCTTCGCCTTATAGTAGGCCTAAGCGCATTGCCCTTGCACAATCTTCTTACATGAGCTGAACAAGGAGAACAAAATACGCGGACGGAAGTTGGCGGTAAATGGCTCTGAAAAATAAAAAACAACAACACGTGCGTCTTGGGCAAACGTCACTTCCGGTGGAGGAAGCACATGATGCATTATGTTCTATATGAAACATTGCGCCGTCCTAGTAGACGATTCACAAGAACGATAAAATCTAACTTAATGGCTATAAGAGTCAGTAGAGAAAATAAGAAACGTAGGCCTACATAAGAGAACTTTGGGTTTTAGTCATCCATACAATAAATATGACCTTGGGCTGCTTCATGAATGAACGAACTCTTGATTCACGACTAAACAATAAAATAACCATCAAAATAAGATTAAATATTACCAAATTATGAGTAATTATTTCCAATTCTTCAACGTCACTCGATGTGATAAGGTTCTACATCAGATTTACATTCTGAGACTGAGAAATATTGAAAATCGAAGCTCGAAGATTGAAGCCGGTCGTCAATCCGATATCAACCCATACGGTCACGTGGTGATAATTTATAGCACTTCCACACCGGATAAAATGGAAATGGAAATAGTGGGGATTTATTGTGGCATATTCGACGCCACAGAAGCAGTTTCATTGCACATAGTTCAGAGCAACGCTTTTAGTGTCGGAAATAGATACAAATCCTTGTGGCTTTGTTAGGGAAATCGTTGGACGACAAAGCTGTGATGTCATTCATTCGTCTGAGTGCAGGGGCATATGGATGAAGCGCGGCGTCATTGGCACTGACCACTGGGTTTATGCTGACTGGGGTCCAGAGCATTCGCTTAGTCAGTTGCCCAGATACGTCTCACGAGTGATGAAGCAATGCTGACGCCTCTGCCGAAGAAGAAGTCGAAGGCAGCAGTGTTCGGCTGTTGCATGAGCGACCACGGAATGAGAGCCTCTTCACTTGCGACATAAAAGCACCGAGCGACAAACGCCCAGCGACACAAGCCAACTGCAACATGGCGCAGATCGCGACTTCTTTGGATTAATTGCATCGACTGCAAGACAAAGACATGACGACCTCACTGCTCCTGATTCTGGTCTTCGGCACGACGGGTGCCGCCATCAAGTGCTCATGCAAAAACAATCACGGTCGGTATATTCTAAAAAATTAATCTCCTCATTTGAACACTTTTACTTTCCCAACCTCTATCTGAACAGAGGCTCAATCAGAGCTATACTGCTACTTCATGTATCTGTTTCATGACTTAATCACAAAATATACAACTGGAATCAACCGAATTGGAAATGCGTACAAAATTTAAATCATATGGGAATGTTGCCTTCCTCGAAAACAACTATTCGGACCGAGGTATTTCGCAGGTACAGCCCTTTAATGTCTCGTTTTGGGGACCTTTAAATAAAAATCAAATTTGAATATCATCACATGATTGTGTTGATAGGTCTCACACCACTCACATTATCATGATGTCATGGAGTTTATTTTCATTGTCAGCAAAAACTTTCGACATCAATAATCGCAACAACAAAAATTAAAGAAATCATGTTTGTATCTGTGAGTGAGGACTTCTCTTGAGTTGCTCTGTTTAAATGGGGTCTGCAGATTACCTGTGGTAACAAGGAAAGGTGATGATGCTAGCCCACATATTGTTAGTATACGCCAAGGGAGACAATTGCACGGTTTTATTTGGAGCTGAGCGCCTCAAGGATCAGATACTTTTTACGCTGCTTCTGTTTCATCAGACAATCTGAATTGAAATCAGCAAAATGATCATTCATTCATCAAATAATAATAAATGCTATATAATATGAATACCGGTAGTATTTTTAATTTCTCAAAATATATTGCCTTCCATTACTGTCATTGTGACACTTAAAAGGGAGAACTGATCGTAATATTCTTTCACATATGGTACTCCTGGTTGACGCCTTCAATGAACATAAACCATCGTTGTATTACACACGCATATATAATTGTTATGAAACAAGTTCCAACCAAAACAGTTCAAAGGTCAATCAATGTTGATGAACCCATTGTTTCCCTGCGTTACAGGACTGTGCATGCTCCGAGTTTACACTCTATTGACTGGAATTTATAGCATATTGCTCTATTTAATGATTACCGTGAAACCGTACACAATTGATTATTAATCCGATCCGTAATTACTCCCATTTAATCACGTTTATTCTAGGAAATGAAGACATTGTATCTACACATATCGACGTTTAGCTTACAGTTATGAGATTTGCTGGTGCATAAAACAGCATAATGACCCAATAAAGTAAAAGAAAGATAACAATACAATAACAATAAGTGTATGCTCACCGTGCATGCCAATACAGACATAGTAATGGCGAATCAATACAGATGTCGAATTGAGAGAGAGAGACAAAGAGTGATTTGGAGAAACAGCCTATCCTAATTCAGCTACATTCCATTTTCATCAGCGCATTTTTGATGATGTCGGACATTAGCATTTGCAATCTCCATCGTCGATGAGTGTTTCATGCATAAATCTCCTTGGGGTCCTCTAACCTTTCAACTAGAAACCAAAGTGCGTCATACCACAAGATAGAGTCTTCGAGAAGATTCGTCTATCGAAATTTGCTGTACATCAGCTGACATGCACCACACACCAGTAAACCACAAAAATAAGAGTTTGCATTACTATCATCTGTTCATGCCTTTTGCATTAAATTTTACACAAGTTCACCTTTAATTACATATTAATGGTTAACCACATGAATATTGCCTGCTTGGCCACGCCGTCAACCATTGCCAGCACGATATCTCCTGGGAACGAGTCACTTTTCCGACGGCCGAGATCGCCCAGTCGTGCAAACGAGTTTGGAACTCGAAGAAACGACCTCGCTGTACATCGAAGGCACGAGATTTATAAACTTTTTTTTTTTATCCTGTAGAACACGGCACTCGACGTACACAAACATGTCCATTAAGCAGCTTCCTTTTGACTCACCACAAAATCCATTCATTGCAGATGAACTTCTTATTGCGTGTGTGTGCAAATTATATGTAATGATAGAGAGAGGAGCCGATGTCAGTGAAACTGGGGGCTAAGTTTAGCTTCGCGAGGCACGTGGCTAAAATTACATCATTGCTTTGTATTGCAAGAAGATGGCCGATGAATTGCGAAGAAATTGACTCTAAACGACTATCTCCGGATTACTCTCTGGCTGTGTGCTGAGAACATTTGATGATTGGAGGGGAGACACTCCGGGCTGAATTAACCCCTGCAGATCTTCTTGCAATGAAATCTAATGTCTCGGATCTCTGTAATTCATGCATTACTCAGAAGCACGAAAGATGAATTCTCATTGACGCTTCATGCTTCTGCTAAAGACACATGTATAATTCACAGAACTGAATTGATAATCGAGCAAAGATGGAGGAATTTAACATTAGCACATTCCACGTGCGAAGAGTTTTAATTTCTTTCTTGTCAATTTGCAGTGAAATCAGAAACATGCGACATTTGGCTGCAAAAATAAAAATAGCAAAAATAAAACATGCCTAAGCGAGTTTTTTTATGCTTTTGTTGCAAGACAACTCTGACCAATTACTCTCAATCGAAAATTACATCCTTCACTTTGCATGTTAATGAGTACATGTGTGTTGTGTTTTTTGTTTTTTTTTTTCAGTTGAACGTGAGGGGAAGCATGTGTGTCCAGTGGGGTCATTCGCGTGCGGAGATGACCCAACGTGCGTCCCTCAGCAGCAGCAGTGCGACAACGTTACCCACTGCCCGAACGGCTTCGACGAGGCCATCGAAACATGTCGTATGTATACTTCTGCCATCCTTTCTATTCTCAATGAATCTCCTTTTAACATCCCTCGTCAATCTCTTCCGGATCTGATCGAATGACCTTTCCTAACGAGCCTCTTGATCTGTCTCCTTGACACAAAGACAAATATCTTCACCTCGCTTCATCCTCCCATCATTCACAGCCCGCTGTGGCAAACAACATCGAGTTATTTCTTTTATTTTATCTTTCAAAAGTCAACTGTGTCACGAAAAAGCCCAATGTATTATTGTTGCTGCCTGATTCCAAAACATCTGGAGTTCTGAACGTAGTTGATGACTAAAATTAGTATTGGACCCAAAATGTGCCAAAGCAAAGTTAGACACTTCGAGGCAAATTAGAATGGAATGCATGTACATGTAATTTGTATTGAATTCTAAGATATACAGAGATCATCAAAGATCATCGTCAAACATATATTTGAATCACATATTTTGATTCTCATTCAATACCACGCATCATGTAGCATTGCTCTTTTCTGCATATTACTTATCTGTGTTGATAATTGATTGCGTTCGCAGCTCGTATCTCCTTCTGAAATCTCAGCTTCACTTATTTCAATTCGCTTCGTCCATTTCGTAATTACACCTGAAATTAACATTGAGCATTGCCTGCCGTACTCCACTTCATGACGTTCATCTCGGATCCTTACGCATTGGGTTCGATGAGACCCCTGTGACAATTAATTGTTCATTCCACGACTCTACAATGATCACAAAGCAATGAGAGATGACAAATGACGCAATAGAACACGACGATTAGACAGCGCGGTCGCCGTGATCCGCCGTCGCGTTCCTCGCCCACAATTCCATTGTTCGCGTGTTGCAGATCACTTCCATGATGTTCTTGCCTTCACTTTGATTGCACAAGGAAGCAATGCAGCCAACACTTCAGGTGAGTGTGTGAGATCAGCAGCCGGTGATGCAACTTGCTTTGCCTCAGATATTGGCGATGTTCCTCCGATGTGCAAGAAAGAGTCGACAGCCAAAGTGAACTGCATAAGTGCTCAGCTGTCATCGCTGCCTCCTCATCTGCCGCATCGAGTCATCTTTCTGTGAGATTTTTGTTCATTTCACGCTGCAAATGGCGATGCCTAAGTCTTGCAAAAAGACCCCATTCCACGCCTCAAATGAATTTACTGACCTTCTCCTCAAAAGTTGAAGTAATGAATATATTTGCTGACTTTTCCCTCAAAATGCATATTTGTGGAGAGACTCCATGTTCATGCTTTCATTTTTTTTCTCCGCTATTCTTTTCAGAAAACTGCAAAACAACTCGTTGAGTCAGCTTTTGATGTCAGCCCAACTCAGCAATTTCAGCCATCTTCGAACGCTGTGAGGGAAGCTTTTATTTGACATTTTCGTCATATCGCTTCTCTTTTTCTCCGTCAGTTATCTTGACCACAACAACATCTCCGAGATAAAACCAGAGGCCTTTGAAGGGCTCCACGAACTCCGCAAACTGTGAGCATTTCTCACGTTCATATCAGACATGACATTATGGGATGGCCTACATTGTCACCATGAGGCATTAGCGCCATGCCATCCGCTTGCAATCCGTCTGCGCTGGCCCGATTGCTCAGCCTTTGAAATGAACAACGTTTTTTTTCTGGCAATCTCTGTGCCAATTCTTATTCGCGAAGCAAGTCGTGGGAATCAGTCAGGTCTTTTTATCGCATTCATTTTTTGTTCAGATTAAGAGTTTTCCTTTGTCGTAAATAAGTATGTTTTTACTCTTCAGATCTCTTGCTGATAACCGCATTGAACGACTGGAAACTGCAGTTTTCCAAGAACTCACACAACTCACACGACTGTGAGTATTCCTTGTGCACTATGCAATTAATTATTATAGAGAAAATGAGTGAGAACAAGAAGTGAAGTAATAAATGAATTAATTAATTCAACAGTGTGATCAGAGTGAAATTTAGAGTTCAATTTCCTCATACTGCATATCATAATTGCTTTGTGCTCGGTGCACCAAGGCAAGTGTTTAACATCACGGATCAGCCACGAATCAGGTATTAAATGACGTAGGATTAAAGGGCGTTCATTGTGGTGACTCATGTTTAGTGACAAGATCGATTTTCTGACTGCCTGAGATGTCATTGATGGAACATTCATCTGTTAAGAATCGTGTGACAGATCGATCAGAACGAGACTCTGTCTGGTCTCTAGATAACCGTTCTTTAATTGGTGGTCTGGTCTGTCATCTTGTTAGATATAGTCGGTTTGGCTTATTCAGCATATTCGCTAATGCAGCCATCTACTTGTTCTGACAATTGAATCAAACTGTTTCTCTTTGTAGAGTTTTGCTCAACAATAAACTGCACTCACTGGAATCCGGATCTTTTCTGGGGTTGAACAATCTTCAATCACTGTGAGCAGACATTATCATAAGATTAAATAAGATGCGATTCAGGGACGTACAAGAAAACGGAGATAAGTTATTCTATTTATTCTACAGAGACCTCACTCAGAATGAACTCAGTGACCTCAAAGACACCCAACTACCAAAGTCTCTGGTTCTTCTGTGAGTCAGTAATCGTTGATATTACGCAATAATTGGGTGTTCATTTGTGTAGGGATCTTCGAGAGAACTTTCTCACTCATGTCCACCGATCCACCTTCAACAACTCTCCCGAATTACTTATTTTGTGAGTAAATGTTTATAGCATGTGTACATGCATGAAAGAAATGATGAAATCACTGCAACAGATAGTGCGCCCTTAATGACAGCATATTGTGCTCGAATACTTGAGGAAAGTCAATTTACTCCTCACTCTTCACGTACCTTTAGATAAAAAAAATAAATAAAACAAATCAAACAAAAATAAAAATACGAATCGAGCGTATTGCATATAATTATATGCAAATACCGAAATAATATTACGACTATTTGAAATAGTCGTAATATTATTTCAGTCACATAGGGTAGAGTGGTTAAACTAAGCGCCGATTTATGCTCTATTAACATGCAAATGTATCATATTGAGCTATATGCAATAAACAAAAAGGAGCAATATTCTCACAACTATTACCAGCCCTTCTCAGTACGATGACACGAAATCAGTCAAAGTTCAACAATATAATGCAATTTTTGTTGAAAAATTGCGTTTGCATGAATTCTGACGCTCCGTTGTCATGGTGAGGGCAGATTTTACATTGAGCAAAGTGTTGTAAAATAATACGCTGTTAACGTGCATAAAATCTCTCAGAAGTCATATTCATCGTCCAATTTTGGCCAAACCAAGTTCATTTTTGGCATTATAATCGAAATTGGCTTCAGGTAGTACGTTGTGTAGGCGGTCAGGACTGGTTTCCATTTTGTCTTAAGTTGCCGAATCTCTCGCTTAACGCTTGGATCATCGACGCAGGGACTCAACCTATAATAGATGGAATCTGTGCTGGCCTGAGTCCCTGATCGGGGAATAATACGCGAATACCCGAGGGAAGCAATTTAGGGGCCTACTCCTCTTTGATCGATCTCTTCAGGTACCTTCAGAAAAACCGAATCGAGCGAATTGATGAAGATTCTTTTCGCGATCTGCGCTTTTTGGAAGAATTGTGAGCACATCACGTGATGGGGTTAACAAGTGCTTTGATCTCCTTTGATCGCAGGGATCTTTCTTTCAACCGGATTGTTGACTTTCCGCGCACGCTCTTCGAACACAACGATCACGTAGTCTCCCTGTGAGTGCACTGAGGTCAGTGAATGCTTCATTTCGTTGTCGCTCTTCAGATTCCTCGAGCACAACCCCGTGCATGACCTGGGCGAATGTTTTTTCAGCAGCATGCCTCGTCTCCGCACCCTGTGAGTATGAATTTGTGAATGACATTATTTTCAATTCTGACTGAACTAGCAACATATCGGGCATCACTTTGTCCAATCTGCATGTGGATATGTTCGCGTGTTCTGCACAACTGTCGATCATGTGAGTCGCAAGCATGCACGGTGATGCTGATTTTGCTGATGCATGTGTTGTCAGTGCGTTCGAGCGATTCTCTTACTGCAAATACGCTCCGTTGGTGCGCACCTGCTATCCGAAGGGTGACGGTTTGTCTTCGGTCGGCGAGTTGATCGACAACTGCGTGCTCCGAGTGGTCATCTGGCTGGTGGGCGTTCTGACCATCAGCCTGAACTGCGTCGTGGTCATTGGTCGTGTGTGCTTCCAGGGAGAGAACCCAGCGCACTCTCTAGTCATCAAGAACCTTGCAGGTCAGTTGCCTGGATTCAACCTCATTTCAAAGGCTCTTTTCAAACCGCCTCCATTGTAATCATCCCTATGACATAGAGCGGCTTTTATTAGATTTAGTAGTTTCTGTAGTCGAATTTGATGATACATTAGAGATTCCATGACCCTATGGTTGTCATGGCAACATAATTATAACCTTGTCTTTCGGTTTACATCAATGCAATTGCAGGCGCCTCGTTGTGTCCGCGAGGTGCAAAAATGAAACCGAGGGAAGCTTCTGCTACTGCCAGGAACCTCTCATCATTATGCAATCAAAGAAGCGTTGACTCAATTATGATTAGCGGGCGACAGTAATGAAGGCGAAAGGCCAAGCAGATTCAAATTGGACAGGAAAAAGCGAGTTGTTGTTTTGTGTTTCATTATGCCACGTGTACCTTATATTCTTCGTTTACCGCACAGGCATTAGCATGCATGGCTAGCTCTCTCCTTCCTGTCAATTAGCAGCAGTCAATTCAAAGTGTGTTAGTTTGGTCGATTCTTTATATGATTAATTTTATGAAGTTACTTTGTTCGTTGACAACTGTTTCTTTGAACTTACGGTTCTCTTGATAAACATTGTACATTTATGCATACAATTGTAAACATCATTGCAATTTTGGATGTGGGTTTACTATCTACATACGCCGAGATCGAAAGCCCTAATTCGGCAGTCATAGTCGGGAGCATAAATATTATACTTGTGGCGTTATTATATTCTCACATCTGTGTCGTCAGGCCATACCTACGTATCTACTATTCACTTATTTGCCAATTCATTTATTTGTCAATTATTAGCTCTCGTAACTTAATTTAATCGTAATTTACTATTTACTGCAATTGTCTTATCCTGCCAACAAACTCGTTCGATTTTCCTTATTTGATATTCTTATGTATGGACTCCCTTAACCCCATAATTTTCCGATTTCTATCTGTCTCCATTTTCAACCAAGCGAAAAACAGGTTTATTCAAAAGTATATTGGCATGTAATGGGAATTTTTAAATGCCCTTTTTTTTTTGAAAATGTGCGTTATATATTACAAAATAATTACCGTTTATATTTGGAGACTTGGAAAAGCCTATTACCAATAATTCATAGCCTTTAATTGTGATTCTATGACTTATTTTCCAGAATTACCTCATTAGAGACGCCGCCAAGCAGCATCCATTCGTTGTTCAGCTTCAAGCAGCAGCATTTAACTATACATGTATACATATATAATTAATAAACATGCATAGAATCATAGTTTTAAGAAAGTTTAGGAAATGAGAATCAAGTCACAAACCAGTGATGGTGATTGAAAGACTAATAGCTCTGTGATGATTAGGCCTAGGTTCAAATATAAGATTAGGTCATCAATAATTTGTCAATTTCAAAAAGATCTGGAATATTCTTGATTTCGATGAGCAAACAAAACATCAGGATTATTGGGCCTGGGAAATTGACTCCCAGCACTTTTGCTTTTCATTATTGTCAGTCTTCTGCAGTGGCTGATTTCCTGATGGGTGTCTACCTGCTGGCGGTCGCCTGCAAGGACTCTGAGCTGCGAGCCGTCTTCAACCAGTTCGCATTGTCATGGATGCAGAGCGGCGCATGCGCAGTGCTCGGCGTCGTGGCCGTCGCCTCATCAGAAGTGTCTATCTTTATCTTGACCTATTTGTCGCTTGAGCGATACGTGATGCTTGTGCATCCATACAAGAACTGTCACGTGTCGCTTCCTGCAGCTGCACTCAGCATGGCGTGCCTGTGGCTGGGCGGTCTGCTGCTGGCGGTGCTGCCGCTACTCGGCCTAGCACCGTCGTTCTACGCCAGCAACGCCGTCTGCTTCCCTCTGCACCTGCACCATGTCTACGCAGACGGATGGCAGTACTCGACGGCCATGTTCGTCTGCCTGAACGGCGCCTGCCTGGTGGTCATCTGCTTCTGCTATGTGTCCATCTTTAGGAGCATCCAGCAGGTTAGTGGTCAATGGTCAGTGCTGGTCTTTCATGCTGTGTGGTCAGACGCGACGTGAAACGGCAGACTGTGTGCATGGCGCTGCTCGCACTTCATTCGCTCAGCGCTTCTTCCTCATTGTCCTCACAGACGCCATGTGCTGGGCTCCAATCATGTTCATGAAACTGCTGGCCCTGGCCAACATCACCATCTCCGGTGACGACTTCTGTGCCCTCTCCATCTATTAATCTCTGTTGTTTTATCAGATAGCGCATATGCGTGGCTGGCAGTGCTTGTTCTCCCAATCAACAGCGCTCTCAACCCGTTGCTGTATTCGCTGTCGACGCAGGCCTTCAAGAAGCGAATGTCCGCTCTTGCTTCGAGGATCCGCGTCTCTGCGCTGAACTTCTCTCGAAGCAGTCAGTGTGCAATCCTCTCTCTCTCCTCTCTCTCTCTCTGGGAATTTCTTCTGCAGTGTCGAGGCGGTCATCTTCGACCAGTGGCATCCGCAGCACGTCCCTGGCAGCAGTCGTCGTTGATGACGTCATTGGCAATGAAGCCTACAGTCCAACGTTCACTCACAGCTCCGATGACGACGAAGGGAAAGAAGACGTCAGTGGCGGGGACGTCAAGAAGACGGGGCTAATCAACACCCTGTGCTCGCTTATGCTTCGACGACGATGAGTAGCCCCGATACTCAACGAACTCATCAATCCTGGTTAACATATTTTATATATGGAATATAGATATATTTTTATGACTGCTTTGCATAATTATAACCCTTGTGTTATGATGTTGAGTAAATTTTCTTGTTGCGTGACCCATGTTTCCTCGTCATTATTATGGGGAAGAATTTCTCTCTCCTCCTTGCCATGTTGATGGCATCGTAAACACTCATGCGGGCGATGTTTGCGGATGGACGAGATCGAAAAGAGACTTGTGTTGGACATGAGAGGATTGTTGTCACACGAGTAGATCTGGTTCCACGTGCCTCGAGTATGGCAGTGCTGTCGTGAACCAATTTTGGAGACAGATGTTCACCATTTGCACTCACCAGAGCGTTTCTATAAGATTGGTGGTGGTTAGGAATGATATTTATGTGATGATGGTGTAATGCATGGACAAAGGGCCGTTTTCTTGTTGCTCGTGGTGAAGACACGATCAATCTTGACGAGGAAAGTCTCAGTTCTTATACAACAATGAACACGAGCAGAACCGCAGCTAACAAACATTTATTTCATTTGTAGTTGCACATCTTAAGCGTGAGTCCTCGCACACAAAGAGCCAAGAATTATTATGCAATCTTGTCATATTATTCACACCTTTTTTTCGAAATCATCAAATATAACGAGAATAAACGTGATATTGGGAGATTATACAATACAACTGAACTAGAACAAAATTATTAATTAATTTCATTCCACTAAAACAATCCGAAAATTTTTACTCTTCAGAAACCATGAACACAAGCAGAGGGATCCAAAGAATTAATTATATGTAGTTTGGATAATAAAATACACAAAGCGCAGAGGAGTTTCAACCAATTATGTTCAAGAGTCAAAAGACAACATTCGTTCTCAAGAGTGTACGCCGAACTTTGCTTTGCCAAGTTGGTCATACTGCCACATTTGTGAAGCATTATGAAAATGAGCTGTCATTTGCATTACAACATGCGACAGTGACGCAGCAATTGTAGACCTGCGTTGCGTGATCTGAATTGTTCGTGCACACCACAATAACTGATGTCGGATGACATAACCGCATTTCACATCACAATTAATTTGCAATCCTCACCTGCCAACGTGTTCATGCAGTTTTGGCTGTGTAGTTGTGCAAATACTTAGTGTTACAATAGTGATGGATGGAGTCTAAACCCTGTGGTATCCGAGCTCCCAAATCGAAACCTTTTAATGGCTAGTACTCCGGATCTAATAGACTGAGGGTTATAATTCTTCGAATTCGTTTTTCGTTTCTCACGATTTTGACCTGCAACTTGCGGGCTCCTTATTAACCGAGTGAGAAAAATAATTATATTCCTCACACATTGATGCAAGAATCGTTAAGCTAAGTGCTCTAGAGTTAGATCACCGCCACTTCTAGATTTCGCCCAGAGAGCCCATGAGACCGTTATGTAACCACAGAATAGTGTATGTTATCCATGTATGTAACCTACTGCGCTGAAAGATGGCTGTAACTTGTGTTGAAATGGGTATTCTCGTTTGCAAAATGTCCATTGAGGTATGTCGGTGCGTGCTATAGGCACAAGTTGAGTTCAATTTATCAATCCAATGTATACGTCATGCTCTCTGCCTTCTTTTCCAGCAACCTACAGCCCGCTATAGCCTGGTTGAAGCTGCCTTGCTTTTGCAAACGAGATTACCGATCATCGTGAGCTGTCACTAGTCACAGTCCACTGCCGCCGATCTCTTCGATATATGGTAAGCTGTTGCTCGTTGGCTACAGTCGAGAATAAGGGCATCAGTGATCGATATCTGAGGATTTGGCCAAGGCATAAGTTTTTCTCTCTGGTTACATGTATAAGGTACCTAGGTGCGTTAACAACAGATCAGCACATTTCGACTGCAATGTGAGATACATGATGGTTTGAGGCGCGGAGCTATCCTTATCGTCGTCGAAGCATAAGCGAGCACAGGGTGTTGATTAGCCCCGTCTTCTTGACCTCCCCGCCACTGACGTCTTCTTTCCCTTCGTCGTCATCGGAGCTGTGAGTGAACGTTGGACTGTAGGCTTCATTGCCAATGACGTCATCAACAACGACTGCTGCCAGGGACGTGCTGCGGATGCCACTGGTCGAAGATGACCGCCTCGACACTGCAGAAGAAATTCCCAGAGAGAGAGAGGAGAGAGAGAGGATTGCACACTGACTGCTTCGAGAGAAGTTCAGCGCAGAGACGCGGATCCTCGAAGCAAGAGCGGACATTCGCTTCTTGAAGGCCTGCGTCGACAGCGAATACAGCAACGGATTGAGAGTGCTGTTGATTGGGAGAACAAGCACTGCCAGCCACGCATATGCGCTATCTGATAAAACAACAGAGATTAGTAGATGGAGAGGGCACAGAAGTCGTCACCGGAGATGGTGATGTTGGCCAGGGCCAGCAGTTTCATGAGCATGATTGGAGCCCAGCACATGGCGTCTGTGAGGACAATGAGGAAGAAGCGCTGAGCGAATGAAGTGCGAGCAGCGCCATGCACGCAGTCTGCCGTTTCACGTCGCGTCTGACCACACAGCATGAAAGACCAGCACTGACCATTGACCACTGACCTGCTGGATGCTCCTAAAGATGGACACATAGCAGAAGCAGATGACCACCAGGCAGGCGCCGTTCAGGCAGACGAACATGGCCGTCGAGTACTGCCATCCGTCTGCGTAGACATGGTGCAGGTGCAGAGGGAAGCAGACGGCGTTGCTGGCGTAGAACGACGGTGCTAGGCCGAGTAGCGGCAGCACCGCCAGCAGCAGACCGCCCAGCCACAGGCACGCCATGCTGAGTGCAGCTGCAGGAAGCGACACGTGACAGTTCTTGTATGGATGCACAAGCATCACGTATCGCTCAAGCGACAAATAGGTCAAGATAAAGATAGACACTTCTGATGAGGCGACGGCCACGACGCCGAGCACTGCGCATGCGCCGCTCTGCATCCATGACAATGCGAACTGGTTGAAGACGGCTCGCAGCTCAGAGTCCTTGCAGGCGACCGCCAGCAGGTAGACACCCATCAGGAAATCAGCCACTGTAGTAATGACATCATAATAATTGTAATTTGTGATACACGTATGACCAATTCATTCTGCTGTTGATGCATTATGGTGATATTCGATGGCTATCGGAATGCAGTGGAAGTAGTTCTTCGAGCTTCCCCAACTTATCTCGGTAGTGTTGGGAGGGAAGACCCAGGAATAATAAGTCTCGAGGGAAAAACGTTGTCCGATTCTCATGCACTTTCGCACAGGTTGCCTGGCAACCAATAAAATTTCCTGTAAAATTATCATAATGATTCAGCTTTTTTTTTTTTTTTTTTTTTTGCCGGTTTTGTAGCTTCTCGTACAGACCTACCCACATTATTCTCAGTTTCTTTGGACAAAATGAAGCCGATCCAGTATTGTTCAGTCATTAGTTTCTTTGTGCGGAGTTGCAAAAATTGCAAGAAAATCATCCAAATTATGAGAGAGGTTTATAGATGATATGCCCCATCTGATGCAATGACCAAATGATGAGTGGTGGCCATATAACCAGGAAGAGAGAACCTTGAAGATGGCCTCCATGTTGGACGGTACCTGACAGTCAAAACCACTGCTCAAGCAGCGAAACTCGAGTGATTGATCTTACAAAACAGATGAATCTCGCAAATTGAATTGTATGATCTGACACGTTATCTGTTCAGTTGTTTCCAAAAATGTTGACACAATCTCAAAAGGTTGCCAGAGTCAACGAGTCCGACCAACTTGAGACTTGCGGCAGACCGGGACGTCGTGACTTCCGTGAAACACTAATTGAAACACAGGGTGATTCAAAAGTACATTTACGAGTAATGGGGATTTTTCAATCTTGTGTAATGTGTTACAGAAATGCCATTTTTTGTGAAAGTGCGAGTGTGAAAGTGTATTTCAAATAATTAGTGTTTATAGTTGGAGTTGCCTCTTATCAAATATAATAGGCCCTTTGTCGGGTCATTTTATAGTAAATATTCTATAAATTCTGCATAAACGACGCCGCCTCGCTCCCTTCGGAGCATCAGAGAACAAACGAGCAAACAGGCGTACAAAGTGGTCCCATCACCAGATCTGCTGCTTCAAATCTAAACGGATCTTTCTAATTTACTTACGTACATATCATTATAGTTCTAGAAAATTAGGACACGAAAAATAATAATAATAATAATAATAATAATAATAATAATAATAATAATAATAATAATAATAATAATAATAATAATAATAATAATAATAATAATAATAATAATAATAATAATAATAATAATAATAAAAAAATTAGTTATATACTGCAGTGGGCCTTCTCATTTTAATGATGCTGTAATTATCTCCTCTGCATGATCATGGGAGTCTTGATAAATAATTTATTGTTTTATGGGATCATTCTCAAATTAACAAATGTGACCCATACAAGTATGTATTGATTGCACATATAATCAAATGTTATGGTGAAAACAATGCTATACAGTTCTAATTTATACCGTGCAAAACGATCCGAACTCGTTCGGTTGATTTCGGCTCAGAGCAGCAGAGGCTGCAAACAAACAGGCGTGCACATTGCAGAATGGCACGTATCATGTGTATCACCAAATCTGCAAGTTCAAATCAAAACCTTTCTGTAATTCTGTATAATTTTAGTATGTAATAAATATCCGCAAAACTTTACATGAGAGGAAAATAAGCCAAACGAGTTATTTATCACAGAAGGTTTTCGCATTTGTGATCTCCCCTCTCTGCGTGCTCATACAAGCCAATGGTGTAAACCTCTATAGTTTATTGGTTTACGTAAGCAACCTTGCAGTCCTAATGTGCCAATACATGTATGTATTATGTATTTGCTATAATATAAGCAATGCTTTATCGTTATATTTCATACTCTGTGGAACGATCCGGACTCATCACCATCATATTTAGCATGTGTCGTAATTAATTGCAGCAAGGTTAGCTGTTTGTGTTACGACCGAAATGTAGAGAATGCATGTCTAATTTCTCAACTTATGATACCAACAAAACATCCATACATCTCTTCTTCAGAGTAACGATTAATACAGATAATTGAATCCAATTGAACATAATTAAATAATGCTGGTATATGATAAATGGCATATCGCGAGAACTCCTAAGATTCCCGGCGCGAAGTTTCTTTGTTATTGTAAACCAAGTTTTGTGCAACGTTTCGTCAATACTTATTCGTTAAAATATTCTGAATATCTTTTGACATCCAAGTCGCTGATCTCACAACAAAAAAAAATGTTTAAAATGTATAATTAATTGGTTATATAAGCTACATAAAGTAAGATAAACATCGCTCATGGAGTGAGTTGAATGCGCTTGATTGCAAAGATTATGAATGAAAGATGAAGACAGTTACAATATGTATTGTCGTAACTCCATAATTATCAAATTATTTGAAGAAAATAACTAGAATATAAGATATGATTGTGTAGATAAAAGGCTACTTCAACTATAAATGATAATTTGGGGGGGGGGTACATTGAGTGGTTTTAGAGATAAGAGCCATTTTGTAACAGTTATTGTTTTTGCAAGGTTGAAAAATCTCCATTACTTGTAAATATACTTTTGAATCACCCTGTATATGCAAGGAGACATCAATTTTTCACTTGACTCTGAAAGCAAGCGGGAGTCCATGGAGTGGCGGCGTCATGGATGCCCACCCCCTCAAAACGCCAAGGTATCAAGAATGACCAATAATATTATCATGCCAGTTTTCTGGGATTCCAAAGGAATGGTTCACATTGACTATTTGGATAAAGGAACTACCACCATAGGTGTACACTATGCAACGCTACTGAAAAAAGTTCGTGCAGCGATCAAGGAGAAACGCCGCTGCTTGTGTGCCAGGGGTCCGCGCCTTCAGCACGACAATTCGCCTTCACACAACCGTCACATTAATGTGGCCAGTGGCAGGAAGTGCGGCTTCGAAATTCTTTCTCGCCTACTTTACTCTCCAGACCTGACCCCAGGCGACCACAAATGATTTGGAAATTTGAAAAATATTGAGGACGTCATTTTCCAAGTAACAATCAACTTATGTGGGCTGCTGAGTCGTGTTTACGGGGTCACAACGAAGAGGTCTTCTGGGAAGGCATTGGAGCTCTGGAACATCCGTGGGAGAAATGTTTTCTATTTGAGAATGTCTATGCTTACTAATAAATCAAAATATGCTTCAATTACAACGCAAAAAGCCTGAGGCTCATTACTTCTGGGCCCTCTCACGTATATGATACCAGCATAAGATTCCTACCCCAGGAAAAAATGCGTGCCTCGATAATATTACATGCACGTATATACCAGCAACCGGGACCTCCGCGTTCGACATAGGACATAGTAGTCGGGTGGTCAAACATACTGAGCTACTAAGGGTAACACTATTATGTTTATGTCTCTATAAGTATTAACATTATTAGTGCCACTACATTTAATCTTATATGCAAACAAAATATCTGCATCTATTTTATGTTTGAATGCCTGGAATCTCAATAGAGCTGTGCTTAAAATTACATTGCATCTCAGTCATTTCATGTTTGAATAAGTGAAATCGCCATGAAACTTCATTCCCTATTTTCAGTGTACGTGCATCTCAAATTTAACTGAGCGATATCTACTCTCTTTTTTTTTTTTTTTTTTTTTCGTGTGGCAGAAAACGATTAAGACAAACTTATGGGGCAACCGGCTGTTAACATGTTTACTTGACGTGATCATA
This sequence comes from Capitella teleta, assembly GCA_000328365.1. Lineage (NCBI taxonomy): Eukaryota > Metazoa > Annelida > Polychaeta > Capitellidae > Capitella > Capitella teleta. Next base: position 242,489 of record KB309928.1, read on the forward strand.
TATATTACAGTAATATACTAAGCCAAAATATATTACATGTAGCATCATTATGGTATGTTTTTCAAAAAAAAAATTGGTCTGTGCACATGTTTGCGCAACAAAACGAGTTTCATCATTTAAGTTCACATCCCTCACTGATATCAACATATTATGAGCAAAACGCTGCTATCAGGAAAAAAATGAACATAGTGATTACCTCTATATCAACACAGATATCAACCACAAAGTAAATCGGGAGGACATAAACAGCTCTAGACCGATATCAAAGCCTGAAGCTGTGGTGCTCGAATGCTTCGTGCAGCCCTGCATGGCATGCGTGTGCACAAAGGACACAGGTTGAAAGGCGGAGACACGCGAATTGTGGCAACATTCCTTGCAAGGCGATTCCTTTGCTGTCGACCTTTCCTTAACAGTCTGTCGCTCACAATGATGCTAACAAAAACCTAGTGCTACTCGCTCCTTTGATTGCATAATGAAAAGAGGTTTCAGGGCCGAAGCCGATGCCTTCGCTCGGTCTTCTATTCGCACCTCCCGGACACAAACTCTAACGCAATGAGGCGCCTGCAATTGCTTTCACGAAAGAGACAGCAAAGAGCGATTATTTCGTCTAATAGCAACCCCTTTCTGAGATCAAATGATATCATTAAATAGACTACATGAACCCATATAAGGCAATAGCAAGCTGCTTTCTGCCTTAAATCTGTTTGTGAAACCAATTCAGTTGTTCTACATATCAATAACATATCAATGCAACTGGACTGTGGCGACCACCCATGCACTGACCTGCAAGGTTCTTGATGACCAGAGAGTGCGCTGGGTTCTCACCCTGGAAGCACACACGACCAATGACCACGACGCAGTTCAGGCTGATGGTCAGAACGCCCACCAGCCAGATGACCACTCGGAGCACACAGTTGTCGATCAACTCGCCGACCGAAGACAAACCGTCACCCTTCGGATAACAGGTGCGCACCAACGGAGCGTATTTGCAGTAAGAGAATCGCTCGAACGCACTGACAACACATGCATCAGCAAAATCAGCATCACCGTGCATGCTTGCGACTCACATGATCGACAGTTGTGCAGAACACGCGAACATATCCACATGCAGATTGGACAAAGTGATGCCCGATATGTTGCTAGTTCAGTCAGAATTGAAAATAATGTCATTCACAAATTCATACTCACAGGGTGCGGAGACGAGGCATGCTGCTGAAAAAACATTCGCCCAGGTCATGCACGGGGTTGTGCTCGAGGAATCTGAAGAGCGACAACGAAATGAAGCATTCACTGACCTCAGTGCACTCACAGGGAGACTACGTGATCGTTGTGTTCGAAGAGCGTGCGCGGAAAGTCAACAATCCGGTTGAAAGAAAGATCCCTGCGATCAAAGGAGATCAAAGCACTTGTTAACCCCATCACGTGATGTGCTCACAATTCTTCCAAAAAGCGCAGATCGCGAAAAGAATCTTCATCAATTCGCTCGATTCGGTTTTTCTGAAGGTACCTGAAGAGATCGATCAAAGAAGAGTAGGCCCCTAAATTGCTTCCCTCGGGTATTCGCGTATTATTCCCCGATCAGGGACTCAGGCCAGCACAGATTCCATCTATTATAGGTTGAGTCCCTGCGTCGATGATCCAAGCGTTAAGCAAGAGATTCGGCAACTTAAGACAAAATGGAAACCAGTCCTGACCGCCTACACAACGTACTACCTGAAGCCAAGTTCGATTACAATGCCAAAAATGAACTTGGTTTGGCCAAAATTGGACGATGAATATGACTTCTGAGAGATTTTATGCACGTTAACAGCGTATTATTTTACAACACTTTACTCAATGTAAAAATTGCCGTCACCATGACAACGGAGCGTCGGTATTCATGCAACGGCGATTTTTTAACGAAAATTGCATTATATTGTTGAACTTTGGCTGATTTCGTGTCATCGTACTGAGAAGGGCTGGTAATAGCTTTCAGAATATTTTTTCCTTTTTGTTTATTGCATATTTCATCATTTCCTTCATGCATGCACACATACTATGCCCATTTACTCACAAAATGAGTAGATCGAGAGAGTTGTTGAAGATGGATCGGTGGACATGAGTGAGAAAGTTCTCTCGAAGATCCCTACACAAATAAACACCCAATTATTGCGTAATATCAATGATTACTGACTCACAGAAGAACCAGAGACTTTGGTAGTTGCGTGTCTTTGAGGTCACTGAGTTCATTCTGAGTGAGGTCTCTGTAGGATAAATAGAATAACTTATCTCCGTTATCTTGTACGTCCCTGAATCGCATCTTATTTAATCTTATGATAATGTCTGCTCACAGTGATTGAAGATTGTTCAACCCCAGAAAAGATCCGGATTCCAGTGAGTGCAGTTTATTGTTGAGCAAAACTCTACAAAGAGAAACAGTTTGATTCAATTGTCAGAACAAGTAGATGGCTGCATTAGCGAATATGCTGAATAAGCCAAACCGACTATATCTAACAAGATGACAGACCAGACCACCAATTAAAGAACGGTTATCTAGAGACCAGACGGAGTCTCGTTCTGATCGATCTGTCACACGATTTTTAACAGATGAATGTGCCATCAATGACATCTCAGGGAGATGGAAAATCGATCTTGTCACTAAACATGACTCACCACGATGAACGCCCTTTAATCCTACGTCATTTAATACCTGATTCGTGGCTGATCCGTGATGTTAAACACTTGCCTTGGTGCACCGAGCACAAAGCAATTATGATATGCAGTATGATGAAATCGAACTGTAAATTTCACTCTGATCACACTGTTGAATTGTTTAATTCATTTATTACTTCACTTCTTTTTCTCACTCATTTTCTCTATAATAATTAATTGCTGCACAAGGAATACTCACAGTCGTGTGAGTTGTGTGAGTTCTTGGAAAACTGCAGTTTCCAGTCGTTCAATGCGGTTATCAGCAAGAGATCTGAAGAGTAAAAACAGACTTATTTACGACAAAGGAAAACTCTTAATCTGAAACAAAAAATGAATGCGATAAAAAGACCTGACTGATTCCCACGACTTGCTTCGCGAATAAGAATTGGCACAGAGATTGCCAGAAAAAAAACCTTGTTCATTTCAAAGGCTGAGCAATCGGCCCAGCGCAGACGGATTGCAAGCGGATGGCATGGCGCTAATGCCTCATGGTGACAATGTAGGCCATCCCATAATGTCATGTCTGATATATGAACGTGAGAAATGCTCACAGTTTGCGAAGTTCATGGAGCCCTTCAAAAGCCTCTGGTTTTATCTTGGAGATGTTGTTGTGGTCAAGATAACTGACGGAGAAAAAGAGTAGGGATATGACGAAAATGTCAAATAAAAGCTTCCCTCACAGCGTTCGAAGATGGCTGAAATTGCTGAGTTGGGCTGACATCAAAAGCTGACTCAACGAGTTGTTTTGCAGTTTTCTGAAAAGAATAGCGGGAATAAAATGAAAGCATGAACATGGAGTCTCTCCACAAATATGCATTTTGAGGGAAAAGTCAGCAAATATATTCATTACTTCAACTTTTGAGGAGAAGGTCAGTAAATTCATTTGAGGCGTGGAATGGGGTCTTTTTGCAAGACTTAGGCATCGCCATTTGCAGCGTGAAATGAACAAAAATCTCACAGAAAGATGACTCGATGCGGCAGACGAGGAGGCAGCGATGACAGCTGAGCACTTATGCAGTTCACTTTGGCTGTCGACTCTTTCTTGCACATCGGAGGAACATCGCCAATATCTGAGGCAAAGCAAGTTGCATCACCGGCTGCTGATCTCACACACTCACCTGAAGTGTTGGCTGCATTGCTTCCTTGTGCAATCAAAGTGAAGGCAAGAACATCGTGGAAGTGATCTGCAACACGCGAACAATGGAATTGTGGGCGAGGAACGCGACGGTGGATCACGACGACCGCGCTGTCTAATCGTCGTGTTCTATTGCGTCATTTGTCATCTCTCATTGCTTTGTGATCATTGTAGAGTCGTGGAATGAACAATTAATTGTCACAGGGGTCTCATCGAACCCAATGCGTAAGGATATGAGATGAACGTCATGAAGTGGAGTACGACAGGCAATGCTCAATGTTAATTTCATGTGTAATTACGAAATGGACGAAGCGAATTGAAATAAGCGAAGCTGAGATTTCAGAAGGAGATACGAGCTGCGAACGCAATCAATTATCAACACAGATAAGTAATATGCAGAAAAGAGCAATGTTACATGATGCATGTTATTGAATGAGAATCAAAATATGTGATTCAAATATATGTTTGACGATGATCTTTGATGATCTCTGTATATCTTAGAATTCAATACAAATTACATGTACATGCATTCCATTCTAATTTGCCTCGAAGTGTCTAACTTTGCTTTGGCACATTTTGGGTCCAATACTTATTTTAATCATCAACTACGTTCAGAACTCCAGATGTTTTGGAATCAGGCAGCAACAGTAATACATTGGGCTTTTTCGTGACACAGTTGACTTTTGAAAGATAAAATAAAAGAAATAACTCGATGTTGTTTGCCACAGCGGATTGTGAATGATGGGAGGATGAAGCGAGGTGAAGATATTTGTCTTTGTGTCAAGAAGGAGACAGATCAAGAGGCTCGTTAGGAAAGGTCATTCGATCAGATCCGGGGGAAATTGACGAGGGATGTTAAAAGGAGATTCATTGAGAATAGGAGGGCAGAAGTATACATACGACATGTTTCGATGGCCTCGTCGAAGCCGTTCGGGCAGTGGGTAACGTTGTCGCACTGCTGCTGCTGGGGGACGCACGTTGGGTCATCCCCGCACGCGAATGACCCCACTGGACACACATGCTTCCCCTCACGTTCAACTAAAAAAAACCACAACACACATGTACTCATTAACATGCAAAGTGAAGGATGTAATCTTCGATTGAGAGTAATTGGTCAGAGTTGTCTTGCAACAAAAGCATAAAAAAACTCGCTTCGGCATGTTTTATTTTTGCTATTTTTATTTTTGCAGCCAAATGTCGCATGTTTCTGATTTCACTGCAAATTGACAAGAAAGAAATGAAAACTCTTCGCACGTGGAATGTGCTAATGTTAAATTCCTCCATCTTTGCTCGATTATCAATTCAGTTCTGTGAGCAGAAGCATGAAGCGTCAATGAGAATTCATCTTTCGTGCTTCAGAGTAATGTATGAATTACAAAGATCCGAGACATTAGATTTCATTGCAAGAAGATCTGCAGGGG
>KB309928.1:247785-291564 GCA_000328365.1 Capitella teleta
CATCACGTGATGTGCTCACAATTCTTCCAAAAAGCGCAGATCGCGAAAAGAATCTTCATCAATTCGCTCGATTTGGTTTTTCTGAAGGTACCTGAAGAGATCGATCAAAGAAGAGTAGGCCCCTAAATTGCTTCCCTCGGGTATTCGCGTATTATTCCCCGATCAGGGACTCAGGCCAGCACAGATTCCATCTATTATAGGTTGAGTCCCTGCGTCGATGATCCAAGCGTTAAGCAAGAGATTCGGCAACTTAAGACAAAATGGAAACCAGTCCTGACCGCCTACACAACGTACTACCTGAAGCCAAGTTCGATTACAATGCCAAAAATGAACTTGGTTTGGCCAAAATTGGACGATGAATATGACTTCTGAGAGATTTTATGCACGTTAACAGCGTATTATTTTACAACACTTTACTCAATGTAAAAATTGCCGTCACCATGACAACGGAGCGTCGGTATTCATGCAACGGCGATTTTTTAACGAAAATTGCATTATATTGTTGAACTTTGGCTGATTTCGTGTCATCGTACTGAGAAGGGCTGGTAATAGCTTTCAGAATATTTTTTCCTTTTTGTTTATTGCATATTTCATCATTTCCTTCATGCATGCACACATACTATGCCCATTTACTCACAAAATGAGTAGATCGAGAGAGTTGTTGAAGATGGATCGGTGGACATGAGTGAGAAAGTTCTCTCGAAGATCCCTACACAAATAAACACCCAATTATTGCGTAATATCAACGATTACTGACTCACAGAAGAACCAGAGACTTTGGTAGTTGCGTGTCTTTGAGGTCACTGAGTTCATTCTGAGTGAGGTCTCTGTAGGATAAATAGAATAACTTATCTCCGTTATCTTGTACGTCCCTGAATCGCATCTTATTTAATCTTATGATAATGTCTGCTCACAGTGATTGAAGATTGTTCAACCCCAGAAAAGATCCGGATTCCAGTGAGTGCAGTTTATTGTTGAGCAAAACTCTACAAAGAGAAACAGTTTGATTCAATTGTCAGAACAAGTAGATGGCTGCATTAGCGAATATGCTGAATAAGCCAAACCGACTATATCTAACAAGATGACAGACCAGACCACCAATTAAAGAACGGTTATCTAGAGACCAGACAGAGTCTCGTTCTGATCGATCTGTCACACGATTCTTAACAGATGAATGTGCCATCAATGACATCTCAGGCAGTCAGAAAATCGATCTTGTCACTAAACATGACTCACCACAATGAACGCCCTTTAATCCTACGTCATTTAATACCTGATTCGTGGCTGATCCGTGATGTTAAACACTTGCCTTGGTGCACCGAGCACAAAGCAATTATGATATGCAGTATGATGAAATCGAACTGTAAATTTCACTCTGATCACACTGTTGAATTGTTTAATTCATTTATTACTTCACTTCTTGTTCTCACTCATTTTCTCTATAATAATTAATTGCACAGTGCACAAGGAATACTCACAGTCGTGTGAGTTGTGTGAGTTCTTGGAAAACTGCAGTTTCCAGTCGTTCAATGCGGTTATCAGCAAGAGATCTGAAGAGTAAAAACAGACTTATTTACGACAAAGGAAAACTCTTAATCTGAAAACAAAAAATGAATGCGATAAAAAGACCTGACTGATTCCCACGACTTGCTTCGCGAATAAGAATTGGCACAGAGATTGCCAGAAAAAATCCTTGTTCATTTCAAAGGCTGAGCAATCGGGCCAGCGCAGACGGATTGCAAGCGGATGGCATGGCGCTAATGCCTCATGGTGACAATGTAGGCCATCCCATAATGTCATGTCTGATATGAACGTGAGAAATGCTCACAGTTTGCGGAGTTCGTGGAGCCCTTCAAAGGCCTCTGGTTTTATCTCGGAGATGTTGTTGTGGTCAAGATAACTGACGGAGAAGAAGAGAAGCGATATGACGAAAATGTCAAATAAAAGCTTCCCTCACAGCGTTCGAAGATGGCTGAAATTGCTGAGTTGGGCTGACATCAAAAGCTGACTCAACGAGTTGTTTTGCAGTTTTCTGAAAAGAATAGCGGAGAAAAAAAATGAAAGCATGAACATGGAGTCTCTCCACAAATATGCATTTTGAGGGAAAAGTCAGCAAATATATTCATTACTTCAACTTTTGAGGAGAAGGTCAGTAAATTCATTTAAGGCGTGGAATGGGGTCTTTTTGCAAGACTTAGGCATCGCCATTTGCAGCGTGAAATGAACAAAAATCTCACAGAAAGATGACTCGATGCGGCAGACGAGGAGGCAGCGATGACAGCTGAGCACTTATGCAGTTCACTTTGGCTGTCGACTCTTTCTTGCACATCGGAGGAACATCGCCAATATCTGAGGCAAAGCAAGTTGCATCACCGGCTGCTGATCTCACACACTCACCTGAAGTGTTGGCTGCATTGCTTCCTTGTGCAATCAAAGTGAAGGCAAGAACATCGTGGAAGTGATCTGCAACACGCGAACAATGGAATTGTGGGCGAGGAACGCGACGGCGGATCACGACGACCGCGCTGTGTAATCGTCGTGTTCTATTGCGTCATTTGTCATCTCTCATTGCTTTGTGATCATTGTAGAGTCGTGAAATGAACAATTAATTGTCACAGGGGTCTCATCGAACCCAATGCGTAAGGATCCGAGATGAACGTCATGAAGTGGAGTACGGCAGGCAATGCTCAATGTTAATTTCATGTGTAATTACGAAATGGACGAAGCGAATTGAAATAAGCGAAGCTGAGATTTCAGAAGGAGATACGAGCTGCAAACGCAATCAATTATCAACACAGATAAGTAATATGCAGAAAAGAGCAATGTTACATGATGCATGTTATTGAATGAGAATCAAAATATGTGATTCAAATATATGTTTGACGATGATCTTTGATGATCTCTGTATATCTTAGAATTCAATACAAATTACATGTACATGCATTCCATTCTAATTTGCCTCAAAGTGTCTAACTTTGCTTTGGCACATTTTGGGTCCAATACTAATTTTAATCATCAACTACGTTCAGAACTGCAGATGTTTTGGAATCAGGCAGCAACAATAATACATTGGGCTTTTTCGTGACACAGTTGACTTTTGAAAGATAAAATAAAAAAAAAATAACTCGATGTTGTTTGCCACAGCGGACTGTGAATGATGGGAGGATGAAGCGAGGTGAAGATATTTGTCTTTGTGTCAAGAAGGAGACAGATCAAGAGGCTCGTTAGGAAAGGTCATTCGATCAGATCCGGGGGAAATTGACGAGGGATGTTAAAAGGAGATTCATTGAGAATAGAAAGGATGGCAGAAGCATACATACGACATGTTTCGATGGCCTCGTCGAAGCCGTTCGGGCAGTGGGTAACGTTGTCGCACTGCTGCTGCTGGGGGACGCACGTTGGGTCATCTCCGCACGCGAATGACCCCACTGGACACACATGCTTCCCCTCACGTTCAACTAAAAAAAAAACACAACACACATGTACTCATTAACATGCAAAGTGAAGGATGTAATCTTCGATTGAGAGTAATTGGTCAGAGTTGTCTTGCAACAAAAGCATAAAAAAAACTCGCTTTGGTATGTTTTATTTTTGCTTTTTTTATTTTTGCAGCCAAATGTCGCATGTTTCTGATTTCACTGCAAATTGACAAGAAAGAAATGAAAACTCTTCGCACGTGGAATGTGCTAATGTTAAATTCCTCCATCTTTGCTCGATTATCAATTCAGTTCTGTGAGCAGAAGCATGAAGCGTCAATGAGAATTCATCTTTCGTGCTTCAGAGTAATGTATGAATTACAAAGATCCGAGACATTAGATTTCATTGCAAGAAGATCTGCAGGGGTTAATTCAGTCCGGATTGTCTCTGCTCCAATCATCAAATGTTCTCAGCACACAGCCAGAAAATAATCCGGAGATAGTCGTTTAGAGTCAATTTCTTCGCAATTCATCGGCCATCTTCTTGCAATACAAAGCAATGATGTAATTTAGCCACGTGCCTCGCGAAGCTAAACTTAGCCCCCAGTTTCACTGACATCGGCTCCTCTCCCTATCATTACATATAATTTCCATACACACACAATAAGAAGTTCGTCCGCAATGTGGATTGTGTTATTCTTTAAAAAGAGGCTATATATAGCGTCATGGAAATAATCTCTATTAAAAAACTTCTCTTCTCTCCTGTGCTAATTTACCAAAGGTTTGTTCTCGACGCGATCAAGAGTACTGTATGCGAGATAATGATCGATGAGAATGAAGATTTTTGCCAATACACTTTTGCCAATACACAAAAAAATGTCTATGACAGGGCGACATTTTATGCAAATCGTGTGGATCTTCTGCTCTTACCGACGCATCTGGGCTTTCAATTGGATGGTTATATGACCCCATGAAACACCCATTGGTAATGGAGATTGTGAATTATAACGGCCTTCATCATCGTAAAAAAAAATCATTAGATGAGAATGATCTCGTGCAAGTGTCAATGATTAATAGTAACTGCTCACAATATTCGATGTCCCAGCAGCCAGAGGAGGGATACTTAAACGGCTGACTGGTTTTGGCAAGTCAGGCTTTCTGAATGTGTTACATAAATTTAATCTACAGGTTGTGATAAAATGATTATTGATTAGGATGGTCGACTAAATTGAGAATCTCGTACGAGGTCTTCACACAGAGCTTTCTACAATAGCCATCCTTGCCTCATTTTTGAGGTTGGGTCTATTAACTCTATTTCGATTAGACATCTTTATTGGGTCATTAAAATAATTGGGTCATTAAAAGTGTGTGCCAATAAATCTCAGCACCCGTAGGGGTGAATCGATATTTATTGAAATAATGCTAACAAATGAACATGAGGATGACATTTCTCTTGTATACAAATCAATATTCAAGGTTGATTGCATGTATATCTTATTTTTATCTCAATCATTAAATTGAGCAATGTTACAAATTTGAGTCTTTGAGTCTGTTTGGTTTCAACTTACATGTAATTCATAATCAACTGCATGGCGACAGTTATCAGGTTAGCAGGTAATAATTGTGTTCTGAATCTTCAAAAAATATATATAAATGCTGTAGATATCTTCAATTTTCAATTTCGTCAATGCCAAGTGGTGTATGTTTGATCAAACGAAAACATGAAGTTGCGTTGCTCTAAGCCGCAGCTAAATTGATTTTGCAAAGGTAAATGTGTTTGAATACCAGAGAATAAGAATATACCGACCGTGATTGTTTTTGCATGAGCACTTGATGGCGGCACCCGTCGTGCCGAAGACCAGAATCAGGAGCAGTGAGGTCGTCATGTCTTTGTCTTGCAGTCGATGCAATTAATCCAAAGAAGTCGCGATCTGCGCCATGTTGCAGTTGGCTTGTGTCGCTGGGCGTTTGTCGCTCGGTGCTTTTATGTCGCAAGTGAAGAGGCTCTCATTCCGTGGTCGCTCATGCAACAGCCGAACACTGCTGCCTTCGACTTCTTCTTCGGCAGAGGCGTCAGCATTGCTTCATCACTCGTGAGACGTATCTGGGCAACTGACTAAGCGAATGCTCTGGACCCCAGTCAGCATAAACCCAGTGGTCAGTGCCAAAGACGCCGCATTTCATCCATATGCTCCTGCACTCAGACGAATGAATGACATCACAGCTTTGTCGTCCAACGATTTCCCTAACAAAGCCACAAGGATTTGTATTTATTTCCGACACTGAAAGCGTTGCTCTGTACGATTAAAGTGCTTCTATGATGCTAAATATGTCGCAATATATCCAGCAATTTCAATTCTTGCCCGTTCAGTGTGGAGATTGCTATAAATTATTACCATGTGTATATGCGGGTTGAGATTCATTGCGAGAATACGTGGCTTCAATTTTCGCAGTTCGATTTTCCATATTTTTTATAACGTGAATCTGAAGTTGAATGTCACCAGAGGACATCGAAACGTGAAGGAGAAAAATCGAAGGTTCAATCACGGATTGACTGTAACATTGAAATAAGGAGATGTGCGTGCTCATCAATTGGATGCGGTGCCGTTGTGCCCATCTCCTCTCCTTTGCCTTCCCTGGCGAACCGGTGCTGTTTTCAGGTCGGCCACAAACCGCAGCCAGCCCAGCAATCGAGTGCTGTAAGCGCGCCACTACGTACAGTGCCACCACTGCGCCACCACCGCGCCACCACAGCGCGAACATAAGGTGCATTTACGCAATTGGCATGATGCTGGGAAGTAATGGGTGTCCATTAATGCTTGATGCCCAAATCCCTACATATAGCGATCGACATTATACCACTACATCAACGGATGAAATGTAAATCACCCTGTAATGGACCAAGTCCATATAATGATGCATTGAGCTGGCTGAAGTCTACTGGAGGATGATATTTTTGATCTGAAGATGCAGTTGGTGCGCTTTATACCGGAGTGAACGCCAGTGAACTGTGGGCTTTTGTCTTGAACTGACTACTCGCCCAGCTCTCCGCGCAGCGGATATATACAAAAATGCATCATTACATCAACATTCGCTTGCCAAAATGACATTTTTCTGTGGATATGGCGTGGGAGGTGGTGCTTCAGTCCGATTATTAGATGATCCAAGTGAAAGTAAAGCGTTTCTTGCGAGGTTCTAGAATTATTGGGTTTGTCCTTATGTGTTTTTCTTTTCTCGTTTTCTTGTTAGAAGTGCACCCAAAGCGAGTGCGAACAAATGACATTCATAATGCTCCGGATCCGTGTATCGCGTGGCTGCTTCCTCTTCCGGATGTGACGTTAGTCGATGATATTTCCCTTCTAACTTTAATGCGCTCTATGTGCTCTATGATATCAGGACCTATTTCAAGTTTTCAATCCACACCCGCCTCTCCTGACTTATTGCATTTCCATTCTGATCTCGATTCGGATCGTTAAATTTAACTAGAGTTGAAAATTGTGACTTCGCAGTGCTATCCAACTGTGTCCTGGTGTACATATAGTAGCATTCACTATTTAGGATGAAAGGCGCGAGTCTAATGAAAAAGGTAAGGGAAACTCCTTCCAGAGGGCGCCGTGTCAGCCAAGAGGGCATAGGGAAGAGCTGTGAAACGCAATAATTTTCAGATTCTCTGATGTTCATATTGATGTATAGTCCTGCTCGTGAGAGTTATAGATATTGCAGGAATTTTTAAAAAGTATCTCGCCAACAATCCAACCCCTTATTGCAGATGCTGAACCCCCTGAGTCACCAAGTACTAGTACCCAGTCCCAACCCAGCCAAGACCCCGAAGTCATTATTAATGAAGATGTTTGCACACCCCCAGCAGAGCGCACTAATTAAAAGATTCGTGCAGTGCTTCAGATTTGAAGAATGACATAAGGTTGTTCCTCAATGCGTCGATGTCAATTAAAGAAAACACCCAACTAGCCAATTCATCGAAGGAATTCATCATCCCAGTCACCTACCTACCTTTGGGGGATGCAATCGTTCCTTTCGGCATTCTTGATTTGATGAATTTGGCGATTGGCTCGTGTACAGCACTTGCTTCCATGTAGCCTGGTGCATAGTTTGTGCCCTGTTCACTCCAGAAAGAGAACGTCCCCATCAAGGAAAGCTTGTTAATTCCCCGTTCGCTGTACTCAAATTTCTTGTGTCATTTATTAATGACACAAGAAATCTGAGTACTTGAACACCCATGAACACTCATGTGAAACAGCCTTCTCACAAGAAATGTGAAGAACTGGCCAAGGAATTCATGCTAACAATTGAGAATCCAAATCACAAAGTCTCAGTTGCCCTCGACAATAAAAAGCAGCCAATATTATAAAGAATCGTCACATCGTCAGATGCTCTGCAGAGGCAGTCTTGTTCTGTGCACGCCAATGAATTGGTTTGAGAGGAAGAGCAGACTCCGAAAGTTTGCACAATGATGGCAATCCAGGAAAGTTTTTTGCGGCATCGAAGATAATATCAACGCATGATATGCAATTGAAGGAGCAACTTGAACATCTGCAATTCAAAAATGCCACTTACTTGTCTCCGCAAACCCAGAACGAGGTATAGTCGATATCGTTGGAAACCACACGATCCAAAGCAGAATCCTCGGTGAGATCAAGGAAGCCAAGTACTTTTCGATTATGGTGGATGAGGTCACATCGCACAATAAGGAACTTATGCCACTGTGCATTCGGTTCGTGGATGGAGAGCGCCAAATTCGTGAAGAATTAATCTAAATCATCGCCCTGCCATGCATCACTGGCGAGCATATTGCCCAAGCAATAAAGGATGCAATGTGCCGTCTTGGATTGGACTTGCCCAATTGTCGTGGCCAAGGCTACGGTGGTGCCAGCAATATGTCAAGTACCAAAGTTGGCGTTCAAGCTATAATAAAGAAAAACTCTCGAACAGCGATCTACACTCACTGCAGTGGACACTGCCTAAATCTGGTTATTGGTACGTCCTGCAGTTTACCCGAGATCAGAAACGCCCTTGATCGGATGAAAGCCACTGTAAACATCTTCATTTACAGTCCCACGCGTGAAAACCTCTTGCATGAAGTAATAGCATCGAATTATCATCAGTCGGAGAAGCGCAAGGCGTTGGTTGATGTATGCAGGACATGATGGGCAGCCATCATGGAGCCTACAGTCACTTTAATGTCCCATACACCTGGATCCACTGTGGGTCCACTCTGCTCTAGAAACGAGCCCCCCCCCCTCCCCCTACTTTCCATCCTGTGCCAGATCCTGTCATTGCAAGTGCACGATCGCCCCGTGGATCAGCCATATATAGCGAGGACTCGTCATCAGTGTCATTCCGATGACGAGTCCGCACTAATTTTAATTTTAGGCTTTAGGTTTACCGTACAATTTTCACGCAAATAATCCGCCCAAATATAACAGCGTCCATGGTGTAGCCTGCATTTTTTTCTGGGTCCACAACAACCGATCTCGATTTAGATCCGTTATAGATTTAGTTCGCGATTTCGTTATAGAATAGGCTGAATTATTTTCATATCACAAACGTCCTACTCTTACCAAGAAAAATGCTGGCAGCCGCGAACGTCGCGCATTGTAAACATCCGCGACACTCGGTTTGAAATTTCGCGCCTTTCGTGGAATCAGGCGGCGTGGTATAAAAAGTCGAACATCTGAATTATTTGTAGAGGAGTCAACAAATAGTGAGGTGAGATTTGATCAGTATCCTGGTATGGCTGTTTTGTAGTGTATTCATGAGATAGCGATAGAAGTTCATGAGAAGTTACTATAGCGATAGAAGGTGATTCTCTCAATGATAGGTGAGCTGTATATGGCAAACCACATATATGCGCTATTTGATAGGCCTACTTGATGCTGTTGTTCTGCAATAGATATAATTAGCCAGTCATATACATATTTTATGGTGATTTATCGAACAAGGATATTATGATTCTTGGTAATAGAGCCTTGGTATCCCCGCTAACTCACAATCGGCAATTGTGTGTCATTTAAACGGCTCAGAGTGCATGCCCTGTGGCACCGAGAACGTCGTCCATTTATCGGCTAAGCTAAAGTAGCCATAATATAAGCTATTTCTATCACCATGCATATAATCTAATTGGAATGATCACATAGCATTGTTAATGGTGATGAAATCGCATGCTTGGGAACGATAGCCGCGCGTTCTGTTTTGTTTTCGCTTCATGTCGACGGTTGCCCCTTTTCTAGGTTATGATGTCCTCGGACGCGATTGCGTTGTTCATTTTCGGACACACGTAATTTGGTCACGTTACGAGGTGTCCAGCTTCTGCTCCGGTTTGGAGAATGAGCCCGAAGGGGGGAAACACTGCGAGGGTTTCCCTGTCTTCGCACTGACCTGGATTCCATTCCTAATTTAAGTGAAATCAGGACGCAGAGACGTGTTTTTCTTTCTTGGAACTGAAAATCATTTCACCTTGCCGACGAACGCATGTGATGTCATATAGACTGGCTAATATGACGTCTTCCTTTTGTGAGATTCGCTTGAGAAAGACAGGGTTAAACATTTATAACCGCACCATATCTGAGATCATTGTTCCGTCTTTCAGGGCAAGCAATGAGACGACCGTCCTGATTTAGACAAAAGGCTGAGAGACAACATTTCAGCTCTTGTCTATGGAGGATTTCAATCGAAACATATACTGAAATATCCTGATAGTTTACCAACCCAATGGTATCCATGACAAGCGAATTAAAGAGGACATCTGATTGTTTTGAACTACATGTAGTAACGGATGATAGAGGATGCATACCAAAAGACAAAAAGACCGACATATTATGCATCGAATCCACATTATGACATGCATCGAATTTGAGAGGTTTAAAATATGGCTTTCTTCTCGCGTTGGATTTCATACCGTCGTGATCTCATAAAAGTAATGTCTATTGTTAACAATGGGAGCCATCGAGTGAGAAGATCTTTCAGCAGTCCTCATAAAAGCAATCTCACACTCATCTCGTTTCAATCTATTCGGCCTGAGCAGGAAATTCGTATTTTAATTTGTCTTGAAAATTATTCATAGCTGACCAAATTTCGCAAAATTGGTCTCCCGTCACTCACAAAAGCCCATAGAATCGATCTGAAAAGATTCCGAATTGAACTGAGTCCCTTTTTAAATATCCTTCCTTATGATATCTCCGGAGCAACGCTCACAGATGGGACACCGACAGAGTTAATCATAACGTAACCTCATTCTGGAGTCTTCTGATTGTTTTACTTTGATAACAATCCAGTAACTAACGCGTTTAATTATGCAGCTTACAGAAAGCATTGCTTAGCGAAATGAATCGGGATTAATTTGTAATTAACTCCAATGCATAGTATGCTAGTGATGAGAAATACCTCATTCGGTATATTACTCAGAAATAAGCATAACGCATTTCAAAATGAGCCCGTTATGAGTTGACGTTGAGTCAGCTGGCGGATAAGATTTAAGACGCATGGTTACCAAAAAAGTTTAAAATATTTAAATAAATGAAAAAAATGTCCAGTTCCTGACGAAAGTTTTATTGAAACATTCATCAAAGGAGCATAAAATGATTGAAATTTGTGACCATGCAAATGTTTGTGTTCAATGCGCAAATCACAGGAATAATGAATGAAAAGAAGGCGCTCAGGAAGGGGAAAAAATGCTTTTATAAATGTCAAAATGTCTCTCAAATAGATGTTTGTGAATTCATTTTGATTAAATTGTATCATTTTTATGCAACCACACACTTTGACACATTTAACTCACTTGACACAGATGTTGTAAGAAAAAAAAAAGATAAAGGTACAGGCATGCACAGCGAACAACTAGAAAATAGATTCTCAAAAAAAAAAAAAAAAAAAAAAAAAAAACTATGGCAGAAACGAAAAATAATTAATGCGAAATGCCCGATCAGCTATGACACACACTTAATACAAAAATCACCAGGAATAGAAAAATTTCTCAATAAAATTTTTGATTTTAATCGAATACTAATTAGAGCGAGCAAAGAGGCATCAAGTGGAACCGAGGAAAAGAGTCACATGATCACATCACAGAGAAGGAATCCTGAGAGCAAACATCGCTTGAGCACCCAGCTAAACGAATCCGCACAAATAAAGAAGAAGAAAGAAAAACACGTATAAATAGTATAAATTACTTTTTAAGGATGTTGTTGATTTCATGAAGCGAGCTGACCAGTTCCGTCAGCAGCGTGTCATATCCGCGCACACTGGACGCCGACGAACACGTCTTGAGACCGTCGGCCACTTTCTCCAGTCGAGACACCAGCTCTTGAACTTTGAACTTTCCGTGCGGAGGGAGGGATTCGACATAGGAGGAACACGACCGGTAGAAGACCTGCACTTGCTCCGACAATTGCAGGAAATTTGACGAATGTTTGCTTCTCACAGAGTTCATTTCATCCAGGTACGAAGAGAGTTGCCCTGACAACGCGATCACGGTTTCCTTGGTAACCGGTGCAGCTTCATTGCCGTTGGACTCGTCAGACTTGATGTGGTGCAGTGTCGACCGAGCGGGCAGCTGACCAGCACTCTGGATTACCTGGCCAATGCTAGGCTGCATGGCTTTGGCGCCGCTCGGTTTATTCACGGAAGATGACGAGGAGGGGGCGGGAGGCGGGGCACTTTCCTTGCTCTTCTCTTTGGACGATTGTTTGAAGAGACCCAATTTGTCCCGGATCGATCCCTGGCTCTTGAATCCAGAGGTGGGTGACTTCACTTTCGGCTCCTTCGATTCCTTAATTTCCTTTTTGCTTTTTTCCTTCTCCTGTGTTCCAAACTTGCGTTGAGTGTTTTCAGAGCGGGAGCTCGTATACGGCGCCACGATTGGCATGTTGGCTTTGCCTTTCTTCTTCTTGCCTGCTGCGTTTCCAATGCACGAATTGGCAGAATTGTTGTCGAGGACTTCCTCTGAGCTGCTGGAAGTGGTGCGTGCGGTTGCCATGCCTCCCACCCTCTGAGGGGAACTCAGAATATTCGCCAAATTCTGCGAGGCTTCCCTCTGCAGAACCCTCTCACTGCTTTTGTCAACGGGCAGAGTTGATGACTTGAACTTGTGTTGAGCGCGGGGAGAGGGGGTGGGTTTGGTGGTGCGTTTGGCCAAAGGGGATCCTGGTTTGTCTGGAGTAACGTCTGATTTCTGTCTGGTGAGGAACGTTGAGACGATTGTTGACTTCTCATCTGTGGTTCCCATCCCAAAAGAAGAAGATCGCACAAGATTGGAAGGCTGCACTTCTCCGTTGCTTCCCTTCAACTCAGCAGCCATGCTCTGTTCCACTCCCTGTTGCCATTCCTCCACCTTCCTCCTCACCTCTGGCGTCGGCATCTTCAGAACCATATCGGCCACGTTAGAGCAGCTGTCAGAGAGTTTGTTATCCCCGGAAGGACTGATCTGGGTCATCTGAGGAGCATCCTGTGAGCTGTCCTCCAGGGATGCCAGGAACTGGCCGATACGAGCGCCTTTCGGGATGGTGCCGTAGCGACTGATGGACTTCTTCACATTGGCGCTATCCAATGTGCCAACGCCCTCCGCATCCTCTGCAGTCTTCTTGGGCTTCGGATGCTGCGTCTTGCGTAGACTCTGTCGTAGGTAACTGAGTGGAGTGCTGTCGATCTTTGGCTCCTCTTCGATGAGGGAAGGGGGAGGAAGAGGGAGTGAGACATCTGAGATGTCCGTGTCTGGCGTCTTCAGCTCTCCCTTCACGGGGCTGGACCCGGAACGATCCCAGGAGTTTGATCGGGATCGCTCTTGGCTCATAATTTTGTTTTCTAAGATTCTCTCCAGACTGCCACTGCGACTGTGGCTGGCTGGAGTTGAGAGCAGCTCCTCAGAGCTGCTTTGTGACTGGCGAGAATCCGTCATGACAGAGTTATTGACACAGTTGAGGTCCACCTCCAGAGGGAACTGATCCGGGGGTGGGGGAGGGAGGCCGCTTTGTGACGACGACGACGCTTCGTGCTGCGTTCTGAACGAACTAGTGCGTTTCGGAGGAATCGGGGCAGACTTCTTGCAGGATTTCTTGTGACTTTCGAGGAGGTCGTCTGTGTTGGCAGAGATCCTCCGACTGGAAGGAGGGGTGAAGGCTGAAAGAACAAGGTCACTGAGTGGATGAAGGTCACGGTGAGAGGTCACTTACAGGCTGAGATGAGGTCAGCAGGGGGAGGGGGTGGGAAGTGGGGGGAGGGTAGGGGGGACTGCTGGATGGGGGAGGCCTGGGGGGTGGTTGAAGGCGCCCGGGGTTTGGACACCATGATGGGGGCTGAAGCGGGGGGCGGGGGTGGCCCAGGGGGCAGCACTGGCGGGGGCAGCACGGGTGGGACATCAGCGCTCCCTTCCCTCGCCACCTCTGAGAGGGAAGAAATTAAATCACGACCAACAAAAGCACTCAGTGAACCCACCAACTATAATACTGGTGCTGGAATCATGGAACATGTTTTCCAATCCGTTGTGAATATCTCGGAAAGTGGGCCTCTCATTCGGCTCCCACCTCCAACACTCGAGCATGGTACACCTCCGTCAACTCAACGCCCAAATAAGGACTCTTGCCGTAGGTAGCTAACTCCCAGAGCAGAACACCGAAAGCTGAAGCAAAATGTGTCAGCTAGATCAGTCAGTGCTTATTAGCGTACCCCAGATGTCAGATTTGGTGGAGAAGCGGTTGTACGCTAGTCCCTCAGGGGCCGTCCACTTGATGGGGAACTTGGCACCCGCGTGTGCTGTGTAGGTGTCGTCCTTCATGAGACGCGCCAGACCAAAGTCAGCGACCTTCACGAGGTGGTTCTCACCAACCAAACAGTTTCTGGCAGCAAGGTCCCTGTTGAGCAGAGAGAAATCATTAGACAAGGCATTTGGGGACGCCACATGGAAATAGCATTTAATCAGGGGTCATCTCATGGAAAAGGAAACCTGCTAAGAGCAACATCCTGCATTCAGAACGCTCAAGGACAGACTCGTTGAGACAGCCCCCCTCGGGGCGTCAGATTCTGCAGCCTCAATTTCCACCCATTATTTACAATCCTTAAATGTATCTTTTTGGCTCGTTTCAAGCAGACATAACCTCATTAATGCATGAATAGAACACCCGTTCAACCGCATTTTTCCCCCAAGTCGCTCAGCTTCAGAAATGAAAACAACTTCAAGCAGCTCCTTTGAACTGGAAGAAAAAAAAAAAACCCTGCAACTGAGAAAAACCACATCCTACTCTCTCTCTCTCTCACCCCTCACTTGTAGTGTGCAGAATAACGAAGCAGAAGCACAGTGCGAGCAAACTAGACTCAGCCGGCGCTAATCTCTCAGTCAATTCAAACCAGACCTCAGCCATTTCCTCAAACACATACATGCGCATGCCTATTTTTAGAAGTTGAAATTCAACCCTTCGTCATTAAACCTCCAGGGTGAGTCAGCTACTAGTCTACAACAGGAGAGAAACACAGAGAGAGAGAGGTCAATAGAGTGAACAGATGCTTCAGTGTTCAGATGCATCACCAAATCAGCTCACCGGTTTCAAAAACCAACATTCCTCGCCCGTGCGTAATCCATAAATCAATATATCTGTGCTGTGCATATTTTAAGCACGCTGCTGCTCGGGTGCAATACCTGTGGATGAAGTTCTTGTCCTCCAGATACGCCATCCCGGAGGCGATCTGAGACGCCAGATAAAAGAGGACTGTAGGTCCAATGTCCTCCTTTGAGGTGTTCCTCAGGAAATCCAGCATGTTGCCTTGACTCATAAACTCTGTGATGATGTAGAATGGAGGCTCTCTCGTGCACACACCTGCAAGAGAAAAATAAAATAAAATAATAATAAAATAAAAGGAAAATGCATTCGAATTCTTTCTTTTGTGTTGAAGTCGCTCATATTTTATATTCGAACTAGAAGCTGTCAAGATTTCTCCTCTTGACTTAGCATAAAAAAGCGAACGAGAGAAAAGAAAATAGATTAAGAATCGATGATATCACATGTTTTTAATCTTTTTATACATCCAGCCTAACTTGAACCCCTCGTCAGGCAAATATTCGCTCAAGTTGGATGACACAAGAACTTCAAGTGCTGCAAAGGAAAGCCCTTAGCACTTGAAGAATACGAGCACTTAAAACAAAGCCCAAGACAGTTCAGTTGCATCGCAGCTCGCAAGAACAGAAAGAAAAGAAAAAAAGAATTCGAAGAAAGAAGAACAGATATGCCATCAAGATTCAAGATAGGACAACCGTCTCGAAATAAAGTCTGATAACAGACATCGTTATCAGTCGCGGATGCTCGAAAATGGGGAGATTTTCATTAGCGAGGGGATGCCAATCCGGGTTTATAGATCAAGCACACCGCCACTGATAAGACTGATAACCCACCCAGGAGCTGCACGAGGTTGGGATGCTTCATCTCCTTCATGATGGCAGCCTCCTCGAGGAAATCCTTCAGATCCATCGTGTCCTCTTTGAGGGTTTTCACAGCGACGGTCTTGTTGTATCGCTTCCAGATGCCTTCATACACGTCACCATACTGACCGCCGCCTGAAAAAGCATTCAATCAGCAAATATGATGCACGACCTTATGACCCCTGAGGGGCTCGTACAACACGCCGTTACGAGGCGGAATTGCGCGTCTTATTGCGCAATAATTCAGGCATAAAACTGCGGCATGAATATCCGATAGAGATGCGACTCAAAGGACATATAAGGACATGAAAGGCTTGGCCTTCGGGGAGGAGACATCTGAGTAATGATGAGGGAGGCCGCGTGTACATGCCGCCTTCATAATATAGGCGGCCTCATATTATAATGTGAACACAAGTAATCAATGCATTGATTGGGTGCTCGGTGGTAATCATTGTGAATCACGAACCCAATCTGTGTTTCATGGCAATTTCAGTTCTCTCGATTTCCCATTTGTCCGCCTCGGGGCTGATTTCAAACACGGTCGGTTTGGTTTTCTTTGGCACAGGGTACAGCAGGTTGGTGATGAGGCCGTTCGCCAACTTGGAATGGTGGTGCACGAGCTCCGCTAAAGTGTTGAACACGTGCTCGGACGTCACAAAGAACTGGAAAGAGAAGAAGAAAAAGCAGGTCACAGGGTGCACTGGGCAAACCGCAAAAAGGAATTTCAAAAGTCTTTTGTGTGCAGCCAAACATTGGCCGAAAAGGGGGAATTTTTCCGATTATTCACCTTTCCATCTGAGTCTTCGTTGATTCGATAGTGATAGACACGGCCTTCGAACCGCAGCGAGATGGATCGCTGGCCAGGACTGCTCTCAGATTCCCGGACGAGGAAACTTCCGTTGATGCCGCTACTGAGCAAGTACTCGGCCGCATTGCGAGATACTTGGCCGTGGTACCAGGAGAACTTGTCCAAGCTGTTCACCGGGGCGATGTAGTTGCATGGCACCCAGCCGAACTTGTGATTCTTGTTCTCCACTTCCGCCCATTCTGCAGTTTTGTTGTAGTCGATGATGCGAACTTGATCACCTGATAAACAAAAAGACGCAAAGAGAAAACTCATTAATCATTTGACGACAAATTCAAAGAACGACAAGAGAAGTATGGTTGGCCCATCAAACCACAAATTCCACAGGAAATACACTTCATGACAGAATTGGCACCAACAAAAGTCAGAAATCAGAAAAACATTGATGCAATAAACGAGTGTACGAACCTGGCAGCGAATGGGGGAAAAAAACAAGCTTCGTAAAAAGCGAAAACTCGAGTTGATATGCGGCGCTAAAACATGATTGTGTCTATGGAGATTTTGAGTGCTATCATAAGCAGATGGGTGGGGGGGGGGTTGATTTGCGAGTTTTGCGACACGTTCCTACAAAGGAAATGAGGAAAGTCGGCAGATTTGGTGACTAAGTAGAAGTTAACGATGTGTTACAACATAATGATAAAGAAATTGAGACGAGATAAGATTTAATCTTTAACCATTTAAAGTGAAATATCCTGAGAGAGAGTGTGTAAGTGAGGGTATTTGTCAGCACTCTCTGTTGCCATGGCAATCGGTGTCACGTGACACGACAGGGGGGGGGATTCCCCTGGAGGGCCAGCCAGGTGTAAACCCCGCAGGCATACCGATCGCTTCTCAAGCGCAGCCCCATTAAATCACATAGACTGGCGCTAAAGAGCCCTCACGAAAAGTCTTATCGGCGGCGATCTGTTGATGCCGCCCTGCCCACAATGGCCCACCTGTTTTCACGCTGCCCGCGATCACTCGCTGCTTGCCCTGTCGGAACGTCGACAGCTTCACTTGCGCCAATCTGAACAAGCGGGAGATCTTCTCGATGCGCCGTCCCTTCCCTGACCCGTTCGATGCTCCTGCTCCTCCCGTGCCGCCTCTCGTCCTCCTCAGCGTCGTCATCACAGGACCCTCCACCTCCCCCTCCGCCTCCTCATCTACCGCCTCTTGCGGAGCCAGAGTCTTGCGAACATTAGCGTTGCGAGCGAGACTGCGCAGTCGTTGCAACGTAGAACACTTGTCATCGTGGCGTGATTGCCACCGAACGCCAGAATCGACGTCATCCGACGGGAAGCGATCCTGGATGGCACAGGCGGCAGCCTTCACCTCCTCACGAACAACACAGTCCTCCTCCTCCTTCTCCACCAGCACCTGGTCGTCATCACCGGCCTCTTGTTCGAGGTCTGAGATGTCAGCCAGGTATTGTTTGTACGCTTGGATTCTGTCTTTCAAGCAACTTGGCACAGTGAGATTGTCTGCAGGAATGACGAACGACGAACACGACACAGCGAAGGGAGGGCGTAGATCACACAGGGGGGACGACGTCGCCGGTTGCTGCAGGACGCTCATGCTGGATGCCAGTCCATCTGGAGACCCCAGGTGCTGATCCAGGAGGGCGTTCAGGAGCGAGCCTGAGGACGACGCGCGGTCGTCATCAGGATCGAACAAGTTCTCGATGCTGACGATTGAGTCGAGGGAGCTCTCAGAGTGGTACTGTCGGCCGCGACGATGACGCAGGCTCAGACTCTTGTTCGAGAAGCAAACTTCTTCATTGACGATTTCACTGAAGTCCTCCGCAGAATGCGTCTCACTCACTCGCTCTAATGTCCCCGTGCAATTGGGACAGGTCAGGTCATCGACCTCCCGGAAATCCAGGGTGCGTCCTTCGCTGATTTTGGAATGATTGTTATTATCCTTGTTATTGCGTCCGTATGAGTTGTTTCCGCTGCTCGAAGGCAGACCGGAGTCGGATCCGGAACTGATGCCGCCCTGCGATCCGAACTGCAGGTCGGCATCGACGTCCGTCTCCATGACAACCGTGTCATCTCTCTCGTCGGCCGAGTGCGCAGTCTCCTCGATGGCTTCTTCAACCAGCGCAGCTTTCTTGCTGCTAATGATGTAGCGAGAAAGATCGAAGTCGGAGTTGCTGAACTTCTTGGACGCACTCTGGTTGATGCTGACGAATGGCGACGACTGGGTGCTGCTTCCAGATGAACGCGACGCAGGAGGGCGATCCTGCGAAGGACTGACGGCGCCCTGGTTCTCGATGCACATCGTGTCCCATGTCTGGTGGCTGCGGGTACGGCGAATCGCGCCTCCGTCCGAGACGACACCGCCCTGCTGCTTCCTCTTCTTCATCTTGCGCACGGAGCATCTGTCTTTGAAGGTGGGCAGGCGGCAGAAGCCGAGGGCGTGCATGATCTGGTGTTTCGGGGCGAAGCAGCCCTGGGTCGTGCGGTAGGTGACCTCGCTGGCGAACGACTTATCATGTGACGTCATCGTCCACCTGTTGCTGCTGTCGCCGAAGATGCACGACGATGAAGCGAGGTTGTTGCCGCTGTTGTTGCTGCGTGGCCGCTGCGCCAAATGCGGCTGTGAACATGTTCGATTAGCAGCGAGCATCTCGCATTCGCAGCTAATCGATAATTACACCGATAACACTTGCAATAGTCCAAGTGGTGCATACGCTTGTATATCCATGAATGCGAGCGCGATGAGTAAGGTAGCACTGAGTGACCTCCACCGTTGCATAACCCCGGCTCACTCGCTTCCGCGACACCAACTGACAGCACAAGTCTAACTCACTGGCCTTTTACGCGGCGTAGGTGGCGCTACAGCTATACGCCATGCACGTGATCATGGCCCGCCAGCCCGCAGTATAGCAACGCGGCTTAAAAACCTCCTGCTTCGCTCGTCTTGACAAATCCCCTTCAGCGGCGAGAACTTCTAGTTCAGTGCATCGTGCGATTGGCGCTGATTGCTCAGCCACATTGCAGCATATATTGAACGGGTTTCGACACATAACGACCGAAAGAATAGCACGGCCATGTTTCTATCACAAACACACAGCTCTCATCTTTCGGAGCTATAAATAACTTTGAATCAGTCACAAAACACATAATTATTAAGCCCCCCCCCCTCTCAATGAGCTCTCACCGGCGAGGAAGTGATTCACACAATGGGAAATAATAATCGACCCAATAACCTACTTCTTCACCACGAAAACAAAAACATTCCGGCCGGCCATACAGCACCGCATGCAGCATACTTGGCGGAAAAATTAATAGGGTAATTGACGGATCGCAACCCCGGATCAATCCGGATTGATGAGATCAGTCGTGACGTTGGCCAGATCATCAATATGATTAATTAGCATTACTTCATCATACGAATATAAATGCATAATGATGATCTTCCATCGCTGCATAACGCGAGTGTTGTGAACACGCTGAGTGTGCAAGCGTGCAAGTGTGCAAGCGTGCAAGTGTGCAAGCGTGCAAGGCAGATAAAAGACGAGCGAAATAGACAACAGGACTCACAGGAGCGCAACTCAACAGATGTCACCCTCGAAAAAAAAAGACCTTCGCCCGAAAAACATATAATTAAGCGAGAAATGTATGCATGCCGCCGGCAACAACACTCATTCGATAGACGACGCATAAATATACAACGAATGTATAATGTACGTACACATGTCGCAGTTGCTCCGACACATGCAAACAAAAACCTGTTTATCAGACGGCCATTTGATAAGCGCTCCTGATAAGCATATTTCAAGGAATTGATATCATGACGTAAGCGTACATCCTGCCCTCTAACCCCTGACCCCAGCTGTGGGGTCATCAGCGGTCGTCTGCGGTGCCTGATATCCAGGCACCTCCGTTGATCGGCAGATAATTACTCGCAGACCTACACGCATCAACAAACACTTCGCAAGCACAACTCACGCCTTCTCTGTTAGCAGAAGGAGGGGGGGGGGAGGGGGGTTGCCTCCACCTCCTCCTCAGACGACGTGCGATTAATGCTGGCTGTTCAGCAGCGCATTTCCAGGAATAGAAGAGATGAGATTACAGAACAATGCTCACAGCACAGCCATGCACTGCGAGGGCATATACAGAGTTATCGCCGGGGAGGCCTTGTGTAAGTAATCAGTTTGAAAGATTCAAGAGCGACATATCGCATGGAGAAGGCGAGAGAGATATTGCACGGAGTTTAGGGCTGAGTGATGGGGCACATCAAACAGACGAGGAGGCTGAATATAAAGAGCAAACAATCACACGAAAAGAGATGCTGAGATGGAAGCAATAATGCTATGCACAGGAATCGAATCATGATGCAATCAGTTGCTATGGCTACGACGCGATAGAGTGTTTACACCTTGCTATAACAGCTATTTTTAAACAATTTGAGAGGGTTGTTTCACGGTGTAAACAGAACAACGGCAGCAATACACAGTTGACAGCTCCACGATTGGTTTTTTGCATTGAAGCAAGTTTCTCTTCACAAGACAGGATTCACACATGACAGAACACAAATCACAGCTCCCGAGTAAAGAACAAAAAATCTCACACCCGAAAAAAAAAAAAAAAAAAAAAAAGGAGAATAGAGGGGAATGACCCCTGAGAAGAACAGCGGGCAATTTTGATCTCCGCCTCAAATCAATTTAAACGAGCGCTGAACCTCGAAAGCAAAATGCATTCAGCTAATAAAGCACCGAGTTCATGGATACGGAATTACTTGAAAAGGCGGGGGAAAAAACGCGGGAAATGTGTGAGCGAGAGATAGGAGAAGTGTGTTTCCATCCCTGAAATAAAATCGAGATCTAATAAAAGCCGACAGCTGCGTTCGATTGCAGCGAACACGAAGTCAGCTCGAGGCGACGAAAGAGATGCGAGAATAATGAACGCTGAGCCAGGAGTGAAAAAAAAAAAGAATCAAGTAGTAGTGAATAATAAACCGAGTACTGGTGGAGTATACACAGTTCTATACAGAGAATGAACACCTGTGCAGGGTATCTGAGAAACACACCTCTGATAATGGTTCAGTGATAAGGGATAATGGAGTATATCTGTCAGGCATTTGATTGAGATATGTACTGCAAAGGTACTTGACAGGGGATGGTCGGAAACAGAGCGACGAATACTCATGAATATTAATTAATGACCGACCTTCGTTTTCTTTGTGGTTTTTCACAGTGAATATTTAGTCATTTCCAGCTTAGCGGTTTACTGACTAAGCTAAAACATTATAACCTAAATTAGTCACTGTAATCTAGCAGCAGAACCAGTCATTTGGACGATTAGGGGGGAGGGGAGGGGGGATTGCAACGCGTGAGGTCTATTTCTGTGAAATTATGAAGCGTTAACCCGCATGATCACTGCATGGGGATGGGAGGTGAATGACCTACATGGAGAACGCCCACTGTCACCAAACTCACCGTTAATGAGTCAAGTGTAATGACACATAATGACAAGGATTAGAGAATAACAACTACATGTAGTATATAAAAGATTACATTATGAACACGGATGTGAGAAAAGTGCGTTATGATTCAGCAAAATGCGTTATGATTTCAGATCCATTTAAAAACTGCGTTATGATAATCACAAACCTTTCGCGAGGCTGAGTTGGTTGTCTTCGCCTGCTTGGAAGTCGTAGAGGGCGACAAAGAGATCGGGATCGTCTGATTCGGTGGCCGACTGCAGGAGGTTCTCTTTTGACATCCATTTCTGACTGAACAGGAGGTCAAGAGGAGCGTCCGGCAGAGCACGTGTCTGCATCAAAGCTTCTGGAAGTAACCATTGAAATACATGAAAATAATTCCATTCACAGAGGGAATTTCATAGAGATTTGAGTGCTTAACCCCGATATTTCAAAAGGGATCGCCATAAAATCTTCAACAGCTGACATTTTGAAATTATTATCCCATAATTTGTCACAACGTCAAAACTGCATTATATCTACTGGGTAGAACATATTAAGATGATTTTCTATCCAACTGAGCATATTACATAATGTTGACATCACCTCCGAGTACTTGTCAAGTGTGGGAATTATAGGTCAAGAGTTTATAAGAAATACCAGACACTTTCTTAGTGTGATGTTTGAGTTTATGAGAATAAATCTGGAGTGTGGCATACGAGGATCAATGTTGTGTAATCACGATGAATATCAATTTTTTAACACAAACAACTTCCTCCCGGGAGATGACACAACTCGATTATGCATTCTCATGTTACGTAACTGTCGGACATCACTGAGAATTTTGACCAAGTCACTGAAACTGACCACAATGACCGCTAAGTAAGTATGTTTGTGCAAAAAGTGGAAAATTTAAATAGGATTACCCGTCGTTGCTGTGGTAACAATCAATCAGAACATTTCGAACAAAGGAAGGGGAATCCCCGCCTCGCATGACTGACACATCGCACCCTTTGAACTCGGTATGCAGTGTTTAGTGCGTTATGAATTTTATGACCTATCGAACATAGAATCATAACGGTCTCGGTCGTTGGCTAAGTACTATTAAATGCACTCCGGTTAACTCAACAATTGATCGCATTTACCTGTAATTAACACCAATTACGTGCAGCCCCGCGTGTAATGCACACGCTTCGATAGGGATAAATGTGTGTAATTAGTCGCGAATCAATTACGATCAAGAGACGCGGTGGCCAAATGATGTCAACTTGGCCTAGATAAACCGAGGAGCAGAAGATTACGAGAATGCAGAACGAGTGTCGGAATTTAATACAGCGGCACGGGAAAGCGCTTTGAAGCTGAGTGCATAAAGGGCAAACGAGTGCAGTCCGTCAGCACTCGGTCTTCAACGCTGATTTGGCTGTGGCCAGTGCAAACACCGGCGATGACAGATCACTCCTTGATTCTTTGATTCCGACATGAACTGGAGTAATCCGCCGGAGTCAATCCGCGAAATATCCACTCAAGTGATCCTGGTTTTAACCCGCCAGTATTCCACGGAACCCGGAAACAAGTTCGAGGGAAAACGGATCGAATGTCAAAACTGGGAAGAGAAGGAGAAAGAAACACCGCATGTGCCTCACGAGGGGGGAGGAGCGGGGAGGGGTTAGGGGTGCCATTAGGTGTTGTCATGGCGACGGAATGTCCAGAAGGCATGCAGGGAAAATGCCTGCGCACAAAGACGCCTGCTTGACCATCATGCAAACGCCCCAGGGTCAAGGCATATCCGACACAAGACGGTGCTACCTCAGACGGATAATTACACGAAATCAAGATAAATTGGAACAGATACATAATGGCATCTGCTTCCATAATCGACATCACGTATATTCGCAGTTCAGATATGACTTAAAAATTTAAAATATTTACATCACACACAGAGATCTCGATATCCAGGGAATCATAAAATAACCACAATAATAGTGCGATGAAAACAACGCTGATATAACCATTGGCAGGTTTATGACATGGACGCCAAACAATAGAGGAATACGAGACCAGCTAAAGAGCACAGATTGTGAAACATCGCAATAAATTCAGTGGAGTCAGAGGCCGGGTTATGTAATAATAAAGGGAGCGCCATGGGATTGGCTGATGACTCCAAACAGTTGCGATGTAGGCTGCTTCCGGCGCGGCATCGGGCTATTTATAGCTCACATCATGGCACATGATACAGGAATGATTAGCACACAACGCGTACAACACGGTCAATGGCATTATTAGGAGCACGTGAGGCTTATATCCCGGTGTAAAGATCATTGAATGAACGCTAAATACTGGTAAATAGGAGTCAGGCTGCGATGAGAAGATTGCCTTCAATCTCAGAATTCTCACACTTTCTGTCTATCATACCAATCAAAGAAGAGACAAAGTAAGCACTCCATTGATTACATGGCTAAAGACAACGACGGTTCTCGTAGAGAGAGCATCCGAGGCCAGTCAAGTGCGGCAGCAGCATCTACAGCGTTCAACGATTATCTCGAAGATTTC
Source organism: Capitella teleta (assembly GCA_000328365.1). Lineage (NCBI taxonomy): Eukaryota > Metazoa > Annelida > Polychaeta > Capitellidae > Capitella > Capitella teleta. Next base: position 272,444 of record KB309928.1, read on the forward strand.
TGCTGCAAACGAGCAACGAAAGCCACAGACAGTCTGCCCATGAAATCGCTTATCTTGCGCCCTAAGTGACCCGCGAGTGTTAACAATGGGGCCGATCAGGGCAACGTCACTAAATTTCCAAACGCTATCTCAATCCGTAAAGTACATAATATATCAGAGTTCGTCTTGGAAACCAGACACATAGGAAGACTTAATTGGCACCTCAAATCAAACCATCTTGAATGTCCTAATTACCTACAGGGTAACATCTGTTTGTGATTGAACGTGGCCCAGATAATATCACATGTCAATCTACTAGTAATCATACAATTAATGGACTTCATTATAGATTTTTTTTTCATTTTTGCATGTTTGTCAATTAGGAAGATTCGAGACGAGATTACGCGAGTGTTCATATCATTGGGAACACTAAACAAACATAGAATATAGATCTCCAGACTATATCCTGAGATGGGATTCCCAACAAAATTCCACCAAGAACAGTATCCATGCGCCAGTCCCCCCAAGTGGTACATCAGCTGACATGTATGCAATGCAGAGCACGAGACACGGATGGTTAAGATCAGGCGAGAGGGATCAGCGTACATCGCATGAAGCGGATTCAGCCGACAAGAAAAAGATGAAGAAGGAGAAAGCGAGCGTGATGCGCGCTGCATGATGAGTCATCAGTGAACGCACTCCGCACACAACGTTCTTGATCAATCATGTCTTTAATAGGAAAGGGATGCACGTAGTACAAACGCACAGATTCACTGATAAGGGTCAGCATTAATTAAGCGGTTAAACTGATAGGAAATGATTGCGTAAACAGCGAAAGCCTCGATCTATATAGATTGACGAGAATTCAATCATGTTTAGGAAAACGTTTACTTCTTTTAACATCAATCAGAAGGAGAAGAAGTTGAATGCTCTGTAAAAGAAGATGATGAACAGCTGATCGGCATCTTGTTGTTCCATTAGAGAAGCGAAAAGAGGTAAAAAGATACAAATCGCATAGTCTGAGGAGAGAAGCCATTTATACAAACATCTGACAGATTACGCAGCTAAGTTAGCAACTGAGTTCCAGAGAATTGCGAGCTGAGAGGCTGAGAGTGAGAATCAAAGATCAAGTGAAATAGCTTCAGCAGAGAAATGATGGCTTCTGTCAATATACATTCGCAACAACAATTGCTTAATGTGATTCAATGCGACTGAGATAAAATACGCTACAAGTAAATTATCCGGATCGTGTGTTGTCTATGAGGATGTACTTCAGTGTTGTGCTCAAGTGCTTAATTGATTGAGGAGCAATGTCTAAGTCAATTTTTGACTTTTCAATGCTGAGGGAAATTAACTAGAAAAAGAAAAAAAAAACCTCAAGTACTTTCCAAAATGTATAAATTCATAATATTATAACTTATGATTAATTACTTCAAGTATAGTATTAATCCCACGAAGTCTGAAATGTACCAGTAATGACTTCATCTGTGTTGCGTTTTTTTTAGTTGTAATTAATCCAAATGCTAATAATAACTTATACATGTCTCAAATATCCAGACAAAGAAAGTTCAACATAAAATGAATGATTTAACATCCATAAAAACTCTGACAGTTGTCATACCTTGCAATGCCATGAAAGTCAGCATAATGAATTCACCAGACACACCAGTCAAAACCACAAACTCATGATAGAAACTCAAAAGTATTTCGACCTCAAAGGAAGCTTGGATTGTATGAATGAGACTTTTATCGGCAGAACAAGGCACAGATTTCACACCCTCATTCTCCAGTGTGATTTCCAATACCTGTACTTTGAATCAGTCAGCAGACACTTATTTTTTTATCAAATATTTGCTATGCTCTCTGAGTAAGTGCAAAGAAGCATGCTTTCTTAGTCACTCAATAATGCAACTGTGGCACAAACAATTGATCTCATACAATAGCCAAGTTATAATCCATACCAATTGAAGAGCAAATATCAAAAGCTCTGGTTTAACCTTAAGAAACAGTAAAGTAATAAAGAGAGACGGCGGATGTTGGACGCCTAATTGAGTCATCTGCTCTGTTCTCTTAGCCTCAGGCCGGAAAGACAACTACAGACATGGCAACGACGCCGACAGGTTTTATCTCGCTGAAATCTTAATGCTTAGCTGCAGAATATGAAGAGGTACGATTGAGTACAGTTACACATAATACTTAATGAATGATTAATAATTAAATGATAATTATGGGTTTACAAATATGTGAAATTACCAGCAGGGATGATTGATTAATTGATCACAAAGTGACAAGGCAAGGAAGCAGGGGTAAACGGCAAATACTTGAAACAGGGTTCAATTGTACATATAGGAATACTGACCACTATGCTCTGTGAAGATATTGCCGATTGCTGCTGGAGATGGGGTGAACCTGGGAGAATCCTTTGTGATAGTTTTCGCCTTCATCTTGTTTGAAGGCCCTTTGGCATCTTTGGCTTGTTGTGCCCCCATTGCGCATGCTCACCCATGCAATGGGACACTACTGGGTGAAGCAAGGACTACTTGAGAGGAGAAGGGAGGGCGAGGTGCAGTTGTCCGTACCAGTGATGACGGGCAGGCCGCCTCACTTGTCAACTCAAAGTACCTCTCTCTGCTCAAGTCATTCTCGCATCGTCCACACAAAACACAGAAAAGTCAATGCACACTTATATTAGGCACCCTCCGCCACAGTTGTTGGCAGGAAAAGATGCCGAATGGAGCGAGAAATCAGAGGAAATGAGCAGAGATGAGCAGAATCTTCGCCATATTGCGGCAGCAAAACGAGGCACAACAAATACAGCGCCACCAGTGGACGTCGCCGGAACTACGCCGCTGCAGTCCGCCTCAACGAAGTCTCATCGATTTGAAAGGAATTTAATACCGCGTTAGAGTATGTTTTTGTGTTTTTGTGTCTCTTTAGCATGTGTAGAATTACCAGGATAATTCTGATCATGTTATATCCGTTGATTGGTATCGAATTCGTATTTCATATGTACTGAGCGATAATATGAGAGCTTCGTTATACCTAATGCATGTGAATCATAACGTACTTAACAATCTGTGAGTATATTTGTTCATCTCTGCTTCGAGGACAGTAATGGATCACGCTAACTTTCAAGGGTCCTGATCTAAGAGCTCTATAATCATTCAATCTGACCTCACCCAGCGTAAAAACTGGATCTGATCGAAGTGGACTTCAGAGAAATCCAGCAATCAGAAAACCTTAATAACCTTAACTAAGTAATAGTCAGAATGGTCTAAGCACTTTTAGACTCTAATCTTAAATCTGTTGTGAAACTGCTAAGCTCTTTATTCATATGTCACTATGTGTGTATCTCAGTGTAACTCAGAATAGTACTGGAACCATTGTCCCAGACTTTAGAGCTGGCCGAAGCTTTGGATTCGGCTTCGGAATTTGGCGAATATTGGCCCACCCCCGAAGCTTCTGTGGTTCGGCTCTTGCCAAAGTGAAGCTGAAGAGTGAAAAGAAAAACCCAGCAAAAAAGGTTAAACAAGCACCCTGCAGTTCTATTGGGACAACAAATATATATTCATGAAGTCTGTCGACTGAATAGTAATGTTACATGTAGAATAAGTATCCATCATAATTATGTCACATAATTAGCATATTTCCAAGACATGCATTCCCTGGATGTTTAATAGGGTGCCAATACAGTACTTGTTTGGCGAGTAAAAGAAGTCAGAATGAATTTCTGGCAGCTATCCAGACAACTGTCTAGGAAATATGTTAATGGTTTCCTTATAAGGATTGTTGTACTATAACCACGCCCCTATGTTGGTCACCTGACCATGTATCGGATCCTAATTGGCTTGAGACTTTGTGACCTTTGTGACCTAAGCAGATTCCCCCTTCCCCCCAATTTTATGACATGTATCCCAGGGCTTGTTCCCAAAATAGAATTAAAATTACTAATTAGCATATTTAAATATTGCTCTGGGAGCTTCAAACTTAAATATCAATACTGTCAAATCTGTCCTCATGGCAACTGCTGTGGCGCCAGCAGGGATGCAGGGAGGGATAATACTTTCACGTCATGATCTTCCAACTCTCTCCCAGGATATACTATATTTATAGGCCTGTACATGTGCTCACGCAGAATAATTAAGGGGAGAAACCACATAAAAGGTGGAATTAGAGGATTTTTATCTAGGCAAGCATAGTGAGGATGATTAATTAAAGAAGATGCAAATGATTCGGCTTCGGCTTTGGCTCCGGCGAATAATAGACTTCCGAAACTTTGACTTCGGCGATTCGGCCTTTTTCATGATTTGGCCAGCTCTATTCTTAATTCCCAATGATTGAAAGTAGAGCTGGGCGAAAAGGGCTTCTACACGGATAACGGATATCCGTGTTAAAGGGAGGGAGAACTGGTTATAAATGGACTTTTTGTCGTTTTTGATGCACCAAAAATGATTCCTATGCCTGGCCCACACAAGGAATATCATCGCTAACGATTTCGCGGGAGATATATTGCTAATTAGGCGTGACGTCAGGAGCTGTGATGAAACACCGAGTTCCCCATCTTTTGCAATGGGCCTCGTCATATCAGCGTGTCCTGCGACTAAACCCCTGGATAATGTTTTCTTTTATTTTCGGAAATAGATAGAATAATCATTTTGCTACCAGTCAGGCGTGAAAAAAAAATATTTTTCGCTATTTTTCTTATTTTAACAAGCGATTTTCTAGGACACCTATCATGGTTTCTCATCCTGAAACAGTAAAAAGGTCAGCCAGAGTGCACCACGCATGCGCTTTCGTTTTGTAAACAACAAAAATGTCCTTTTAGGGCGAAGATGATCTGCTCTGATTGGCTGAAATCACGAGGGGAACGGGACCAATCATGGCAAGCCCTCAGACTGAGGGCCTTCCCAGGATTTTTTTCAGGCTTGTGGTGGCACTTCGGAGGCTAAGCGGGACCAAGGGATAACGCGACACAAATCCCACCAAAAATGAATAACAATGAATTTATGCAACTAATATTGTACGTCAACTGAGGGCCTCAGTTGACGTTTGCCTCCTATACTTTGTAATGGAAGCCATTCTCCCATAGGCGCAATGCTAACCCCTATATTCGGAATGCATTATTTCTTTACACTTGCATCCAGGCATGGTGTTTTTGGCACGGAATGCTATCAATTGGTGCTATGGGTCAATAGAACCTCACTTAAAATTCAGTTCCCCATCCCTTTAATACTGTATGTAAATAGTGGTGGACTTTCTTGGCTTTTGAAAGTTCGGAACTTCTCAGTGATGTTTTTCACGAGTGCGTTTATGTCCTTAATCGAATTATCGTCTGTGCGCTTTGTTTTCTCAGCAAATAGTTCAATCCAATATCAGTACTTTTTAATTGTATTCCGATGTGCGCTCTCATTGGCTTAAACTTGTGCTAAAAAATAAATACGCCTCAGGGCCTTAGCCAATCATGTTTCAGATGACCTGATTAGCCCATAGCATGTCCTCGCGGTTTTAGTCACTACTTGTAGTAGTTTTTATTTTGCAGGATTAGCTGATCATTTGACAACAAGAAGCCTAAGCATTCATTTTAAACTCTTATTCATTTACTGCTATTTGTTTTTAATTGACTCTTCACTCAGAAATCAGAATCACTGTTGATGGTCTATATTTAGTTTATGGCATATAGGGAAATCAGTTACATAGTGTCATCTGTTCTTGTGCATAAGTATTGCTGTTGATAATATTATTGTTATAATTTTAAAAAATGAGTTAAAACCAAAACAATGATCAACAAAACTATGTGCATATAATGCAAACATTTCCCTGAAGAATATTGATTGAAAGGTCACTAGGACATGTACTCCAATTAATGTTCAGCAATGTTATAATGGCTCATTTGTGGACAATCTATATTCAATCCCTTCAAAATACCAAACATTTGATGCAAAGATTGTAGTAATATTATGTAAGGGAAGTTTGGAATAAATGATAAGGAAAATGAAGCCTCAAGCCTGACCTATTTCTTCCTCAGATGCTCTGAGTTTACAAATATTACATAAGGGATCCAGTGAAGTTTTGACTAAATGATGGGAGAAATGAAGTTTTAGGATCGTGACCTAAAACTTCCTCGGTTTCCTGCTCCATTTGCCTCATATTGTTGGGCGTAATCCCTTTGTGTCTTATTTCTTTGACTTGTGGATATATTATGCACTCAATAAACAAGGCTATTGTGTTTTCTATAGAAATAGTGGTCGCCGCGTTTCGCATGCTTTTTTGGGATCCTTGAAGGAGTTGGACGCCCCGTAAAAATATCCTAGCTAACAGCCTGCTTAGACCGATCGTGACTGCGAATGTAGCGAAGATTTCATGTGGCGTGAAAATAATAAACAAGAACTTCAAAATTAGAAAACAATTGATGGGAGCAAAATCATTGCATGTGATGATGGTGAAATTCAGCAAAACAACCATTTTTACAAAGAGCAACAGAACAAATAGAACATGAAAAGGAACTCTCTACTGCCCAACCAGCGGGAGTGTGTGTTTTGTTCATAGAACACTGTACGCAGTCCTTCTTTTGCTTTGGCAGCCTCACAAGTTTGTGGCTGCCAATGTTCTTCCTGTTGATGGACGGGTCCTCCAGAACTCCACGTCTCTTATGTCCAGCCTTCTCCTGGGTCCTGGCATGTCAATAACAGAGTTACTTTTCTCTTGTCCATCCATACTGTGGCCAGGAGGTTCCCTTTTTGTCTTCTGACAGTTTCGTTGGCGGTTCTTGGTTGGGTTGGCCGTCTTGATCGCCTGAGGCAGTCTGAGATGCTTCTGCCTGATGGTGGAGCAGGTGTATGTGCCATTGGCCTCCAGGTGTTCCATCAATGGCACCGAGCTCTCGAAATAGAGGTGGTGGTTCCTGCCATAGAAGGGGTTCATCAGGGAATCCACCACTCTGAATCCAAGTCCGTTTGCCGGTTGATCAGGCTGAAAAGACTTTCCTGTGTAGACGTCCATGCTGAGAACGTAGTCATTGGTGGAGTCCGCCGGCTCCCAAATCTTGATGCCCCACTTCGTTGGCTTTATGGGGAGGTACAGCTTGAAGTTCAACCGGTTTGAAGTTCAATCTTCTCGTAACGGGTCTTGGACATGATGCGGCTGATAGCATCCACTCGCAGGAAGTCGTCTTTGCTTTAATGGTAAGAGTATGCGGGAAGATGGTGAATTCCCATGAGAATCTGAGAGAGAAATATAGATTTAGATTTTAGAACAATATCATGGAAATGGATATGGAACATTTTTGAGAACAATAATAATAATAATAATCATATAAATATAATTATCAGTCTTTACGATTTAAGATGGCCAGGTGAGCAATTTTTAGCTCTCCTAAAATGCTATAGGCGAGCAATTTGCTCAGCTAAACACAATTAATCAAAATTAAGTAACTATTACTAAGTTACCAGTTAGGCCTTTTTTATGTTTGCAACTTTTCTTTGCATTATATCTCAAATCAGTCATTAATGAAATACAGATTCAAATCACACTGATTTTTGTGAGGATTTTGTGGATATGGAGGTGTTGACATTTGCCTGATCAGGTTGATGACCAGATTCAGATTTAGGATTGGTCAATTTCTCTAACTCCAGGGCCACTGTATGGGCCAAACCAGTAATGTGACGTGAAAGAGCATGCTTCTTGGTGCCACTTCCAATACCTCAACTTCTTTTACCAGCGCTAATACTTGCTGCATTAACTTTTAGCGCCGTCGCAAAGCGAAACTGAAACCATTGCTGTGTCACTTCGAGTTTGCATAATTTATTTTCCCTGGGCGCCGATCGGACTCGGCCTCTCATGCAAAAAACATTAGCTTCCATATAAGGCGATTGGTAATCTCGATTCGAGGCCGACCGCCTCCGAAGACAAACGCGGGAAAAACAAAGTCTTTTAATTAGGACTTGGGCAATCTTCAACACTCGGAGGAGACTCAACATGCGACCTCTCGCGAACGTAAACAAGAGAATATCTTAGCCGAGCAACTTTTTGCTCGCGTGAATTAATTTTGCGCGAGCAGAGAGCAATTGCTCGCGTGAAAACGAATAGACTGAATTATATAAATAGCATTGGTATGGTCTGTCACCTTAAAATGTGCCATTAGTTTTTGAAATTCTGATTTAATTGGATTATTCACTATTTTAAATTTATACATGACTGTATTCTTTGTGCTGGCAATTTGCATGGAAAAAAAAATGTCAATTTCGGACTGATCAAATCATCAAATGTTACATTTTATATAAAAAATAAGAATTAAGTGTAAACCATAGAATATTGATGAATCTCTACTTATATCAAGTTCTATGCACTTTATGCTATCACTACCTTAATTGCGTTTATATGCATAATTTATCCATGAACTCTTGGCAGGTGATGTCCAGGCGAGACCATTCCAGGCAGAAGTTTTGGAAGCCTACAGATGACGGCCCAAAGACAAAGATCGAAGAGGAACGACTGGTGGACGTGACAGAAGCGGACAGCACTTCATTCGTCCCTGGAAACCAGACGTCTCTCTCAATTGAGAAACAGCGCCAACAGCTGCCGGTCTTCAAATACAGGACGCATATATTGTACCTACTGGAAAAGTACAGGACTGTGGTCATCATTGGCGAGACGGGTTGCGGGAAATCAACCCAGATTCCTCAATATCTGTACGAGGCCGGATGGGCTGCAAACGGGAAGGTCATTGGGGTCACCCAGCCAAGGAGAGTAGCAGCTATCACCGTAGCAACCAGGGTTGCTGAGGAGAGAGCAGCCATTTTGGGTCACTCAGTTGGATACGCCATCCGTTTCGACGACTGCACTGATGCGGAGAGGACAAGGATTAAGTTTGTGACGGACGGACTTTTGTTGCGTGAGATGATGAAGGACCCCCTGCTGACACAGTACAGTGTCATAATGCTAGATGAAGCTCATGAACGCACTCTGTACACAGACATTGTGCTGGGACTGCTGAAGAAAGTGCAGAGGAAGAGAGAAGATTTGAGGATCATTGTTGCTTCAGCTACGCTGGATGCAGAAAAATTCAGGAAATATTTTGAAACTAACACATCATCTGACCCTGAAGAAGACACAGCGGCAATCTTGACTGTCGAAGGTCGCATGTTTCCTGTAGATGTCTTCTACATCAAGGCCCCTGTGCCAAGTTATTTAAAGGCAACGGTAGAAACGGTTATGAAAATACATCATACAGAGAGATATGGAGACATCCTGGCATTCCTCACTGGCCAGGATGAAGTGGAACAAGTCGTTTCGCTGCTGATTGAACATGCACGACAACTTCCTAAAGATGCCCTCAAGATGTTTGTGCTGCCCATGTACGGATCCCTTCCCGGCAGGGAACAGATGAAGGTGTTCGAACGTGTCGGCAAAGGCACACGCAAGATCGTCATTGCAACAAACATTGCTGAGGCGTCAATTACAATCCCTGGAATTGTCTATGTTATCGATTGTGGTTTTGTGAAAATCAACGCGTACAACCCAAAAGGAGGCTTTGAGTCTCTGGTGGTCGTCCCTGTGTCACAAGCCTCTGCACAGCAACGCGCAGGACGCGCTGGTAGGATTCGATCAGGAAAAGCGTACCGTCTCTACACGGAGGACGACTTCCTCAAACTGAAGCCAGGCTCAGTTCCCGAGATGCAGCGTAGCAACATGGCGGCTGTGGTACTGCAGCTGAAAGCACTCGGCATTGATAATGTGCTCAGGTTCAGCTTCCTCTCTCCTCCGCCTGCACAGAACATGGTGCGTGGATTGGAGTTGCTCTACGCTCTGGGGGCCGTCAATGAAACGTGTCACTTGACCGTGCCCCTGGGGATACGCATGGCTGAGTTCCCTCTCTCTCCGATGTTTGCTAAAATGCTCATGGCGTCCAAGGATTTCGGATGCTCGGAGGAAGCTGTGACAATTGCAGCTATGATGCAGATTCAGAACGTCTTCCAAACACCTTCGCACAACAAAATCAACGCACTGAAAGCCAAGCGTCTGTTCTCGGTGGCTGAAGGCGATCACATCACCATGCTCAACACCTTCAACGCTTTCCTCAAGTGGGGCAAGAGTGCGCGTTGGTGCGGCCAAAACTTCCTCAACTACAAAGGACTCATGCGTGCCATTGAAATCCGCAAGCAGTTGTGCGCCCTGATGAAGCGAGCCAAAGTGAGGCTGGTCTCATGCAACGGTGACATGGTAGCAATTCAGAAATGCCTCGTGTCCGGTTTCTTTGCCAATGCTGCGCGATTGAATTTCTCTGGAGTTTATCGGACAATCCGCGATGACTACGAATTGCACATCCATCCTACGTCTGTGCTGTATGCGGAGAAACCAAAGCAGTTTGTCATCTTCAATGAGATCGTTCACACGACAAAGGAGTTCATGAGGGACGTCACAGTGGTCGACCAGCGATGGCTCTACGAACTGGCACCGCATTACTATGACTTTGGCACAGAGAACGAAATAGCGGCAAAAAGAGCCAAAATTGACTATTAAGATGTGTTCATTCAATTAATAATGATTACAGATTTCTTATTCTGCATTCGTGTCTATTGTTTATTTAGTATTTATCCAAGTATGACAGTGCTCTCGGTCTATCAGCAGTTGCATAATTGTATTACTTGCATAATTAAAAGTTTTCTTATCGAGAAATCATCTGCATGTTATGCCATGTATAGTAAAAACCCGGGAATCATAGAGGTGGGCGCTGTGTTTGTTGGGCTGCCTCAGTACTGCAGCCTCGATCCCCTAGCTGTGAAGCATTGTTGGGCAATCATCCTGAAATAGCACTTACGTTATCATTTTGATTTCGTACAAGTCATGAATTCGATAGTTGGGGTTAACTGAAGGACGGTCATTTCTGCTGAGATTTTTGTATAAATCCTGCGTTCCAGTCGGTCACTAGTGGAATCTTGGAAATGGATGGCAGCGTTGCTGGAAGTTCACAACGCACTTATGTTTCATAACGCATCAGTCATAAGGTGTGCTTAGGCTAAGAACAGTGAATACATGTATGCTACATGTACTGTTGTACATGGAACATGCACTATGACAATGCAAATTAAGCGATATTTTTAAGTTTGTGATGCGTTAATGTAAACAATATGCTCTTACTAGTAAAGTAATTAAGTTTGAGATAATGGCATCACATGCATGCATGTAATCTCATTGAGCATTTTGAATGCAATATGAATAAGAACTCTTGCTCCTCTTCACTGACAACAATCACTACACGAAGGCCTTTGAAAGCACCCGCAATAATGGAAGACCTTCACACAGTAAATAACATGAACATGTATATTGTATAATTAATGATTGGCGAGGATAAGCCGGTCCAGATAGAGTTATTCAAATAAGTTCAGCAAGGCAAAGGAGTCCGTTATGGCTGCATTACATGTATCACCGGTTCTATTTATACACGTAAGTATCGGAGAATACTGGTGCATAAGATAAGAGAGGAATTCTTAAAATGAACCAACATTGGAAGAAAGGTCATCTGGAACCTGCGCTGTGCAAACCAAGCAATGGTGGTCGGCATCCAGGGTCTTGATCATATGGCGGAAACTCTGGGAGCGTGAAGAATAATGTGATGATGGTCCATGGATATGGGAGTGTGGTCTTAGAAGGTGAAAATATCACCAACGTCTCCCAAGTTAAGTTTCTGTTATCCTGTGTAGTATTATGAAGGTGCCACTTCAAACGAAATCAAAATACACATAACAACTGCAATATCTTATAAAAGTACATACAGAATTATATAGTAAGATTTACACCACTAAAATAAAACATATAATTGCCCGCGTATTATATATATATATATAATTTATTCCAATCGCAATTAAGCATTGACATTATAGAACTACGTATAGACAACTATAGTATTACGCTCACAACTTATAGTTCATTGTAAGCAAAACACAAGCACCCGAGAATAAAGGACAGAGTTATCTTGACAAAAGAATTCGATTCGAGGGTCAAGTGTCGTCGAGTGCACACTCGTTGAGACATACACAAAGAACAGGTGCCCTGCACATGAGCTATACGTATACGTGTGTAATGATTTGTGTGAAGTAGCAATTTACACGATTACGAGAGCCTTGGTTTTCAGTCTGATGCTCGTGGCATCGATCTTACATCAACGCCGTGGAAAAGAGAAAGATTGCCATCTGTCGCTTATCACGTTTGATCCCAAGTATCGATCGGGTGTCCACGTGGAGACACGCAGCGTCTTCGCGTGCGATCAACGTCATCATCATCATCACTGATGTTTATCTTCGCGTTTAGTCATACGTGTCCTTAAGATGCGATAGCGCGCTCAGGTTCTCCAGCATGGTGGGACAGCACGTCTTTATTGGTCAACTTATCACTCTCAAACTTGATTCATTTGACTACCAACTAGTACTTATGGGAGGAAAACCAGTATTTTGTAGACAATTAACCCTCACAAAAGTGAATACATGCACTTTTTCAGTGTATACTTGTAGGAACAATTAGTTTCACTCCCTCAACAGCTCCTTTTACATGTATTGGAAACTGAGCTATACCGGTATAAGCAAATGAGCAGGTACCGTAAGAACAAAAATCAAAGCAGGATTAATTTGAACATTCTTTAATGACGTATGAATGTGCACAATAATAACAAAGAGACGCGCTCTTTCACATATTTTGATGACGAAAAATATAACACATTACACTGGAATTCAGAAAGGGGAAAAAAAAAAAAAAAAAAAAAAACAGAAAGAAAGAAAAAAAAAACAGAAAAAAACAATGACCTCAGAACGGAAGAGAACCAACACAATGTCCGAGAGAATATCTACGTCCTTTTGATATCGATATTAATTGTTTTCTTCGCCATTTTTGATATCGTGCTGCGATCGAGTGAGACTAGTTTTTTGTTTGTCTAGAAAAAATCATGAAGATTCTAAGTAGAAAAAGTAGGTCAAAGCACCAAGAATTGAGGACAATCGTTAATTGTGACATGAAAGATTATCTGATTTATTATTATGGTTGTATTTATTATTCAATCACTCTTAATGAATCAAAGGAATGGCGTTGAAAAAGGAAACGAAACATAAATACATCGAAGAAGAGAATCTTGGAGGAGACGGAGAAGGCTAAAACTAATGTTCCATTAATTGAGAAATCTCTTTCATAGAAGTATTGACCTAAATGAACAAATGTCAGTCACACAATATTTACTCTCTTTACCAGTTCTTCTTATGTTCATCCATGCTAACTCCGCCAGGACCCATAGCCACCACTAATAAGAGACCGCCAACCACCGACAGTGTTTGAAAGAAGTCGTATTTAAGGAAGTCTCTCATGGGTTTGTAGTCAGGGATGTTCCACCACGCATTCAGGTAGAAATTGAGGGCTGTGAGCCAGGCAACGAGCACAAGAGATGCCAGCTTCGTCTTGTATCCAATGGCGATGAGCACCACCAGTGCAGTGCCTACAATGTTCTGAATCATCTGGAACACGGAGAACTCGAAACGCAGCAGCGTCAGAAACATGAAGACCAGAAGGATGCGTCCGCTAAGCTGGAGGTATGTCTTGGGGGTGTTCTCTCCGAGGGAAGGAAGTCCAGCGAACAGGCTGCGACCCTCCGCTTTGCTCTCAGCCAACAGGAGGATCACGCCACCCGTCAGTGCTACGTTCCTGATTGCAAAATAGTCATTGTATTATTGTGTATCAACAACAGAGAATCATGTGCTATAGTACTTTACCCTTTCAACTAAGTTGACCTACTAATAGCAATTACTTAATTCAGCATTCCATTATAATGAACACAGACCTAATTCAAGATAAGTTGATAACTGATAAGCATAAACCATTGCTTATCAGAATTGCTTATCTGAACCTTATCCTTCCATGTATAAATTCATCATTGTTCTAACTTATAAGGAAGCTACTCACCTCAGGAGAAATTTCAGATCCCAGAGAATGCTGTAAGCTACTGTCTGTGAATGAAATCAATTGATTAGATATGGAGGCCCACCTAAAAAAGCGTCTTTAGATTGAAAACACGATAATAGGAAAAGATGTACAAACCTGCAGAGCGATAATTCCTAAGAGAACAAAGCAGGCAATGTTGACCTGCTTACGACTGAGGACCATCGCACAGCAAGCCAGCTGACCAATGAGATTGACCATCACAAAAATGACTGCAAGGAACCAGCCGCAGCCCCAAGTGGCGTTGACATAGTCCCTCTGCTCTCCCCATTGGAACCACATGCGAATGCCATCCTCAAGGAAGGTGCTGATGATGCACAAGCGAGCCACATGAGGAAGGAACTGCTTGCTACGACGCAACACCTGAGAACACATAATTAATGAGTCAATCTCTCATAATGGGTGTCCTACATAGTACTTCAGGTCGTTAGGTGTAACTGTCACTGACAAAGGCAATGTTTGATGTATTTGGCACCACACCACAATAAATGACCCAATTATTAGCACATTATGCAAATTCACATGCAGGCAATAAGTGCCATCAATGCTTCAGCTGAGAGCTATGAACATCAACAATTGATCAATACCCCAGTAATTCCAGTGTTAATGATACAATAGTTATGCCCCACGGTCAATAAAACATTAATACATTTTACAAAACTCAAGAGATTATAACAGCTCAACTGTGTGATGAATCCATGTTCCCAAACTCATCATCAGAATTATTTCAGTTTACAAGACAAATATATTTAATACTTGGTGGATATAAAATGATGAGTTATCAATAACAATAAGGCTGAGTATCAAATTCATATGAAGCAATGGCAACTGTAAAGTAACACTCAATAATGTATGGGTTGATCATAGACATAGCTTGACATAGATCTCAGATCTATGGCCAGCCTTCAATTAGTGCATAATCAACTGATTCAAAAGTTAACAAGGTTTGCCTTAGCAAATCAACCCCAACGGTTGAAAGTTTGGAACAAATAATCGTACCCAGTCATTTTATGACTTATCTCACATTAGGTTACCTCAGGTTTTTATGATAAATTATATAGTCACTGGTCACAAGTGTCAGTAATACCATCCACATTATGACATTAGTAACACATTTGGAAAGCTGATCATTATCATAACAATAATGTCACTCATTGAATGATGAAGCATATTATAATTATAAATCGAATGGTCATTCAACTCATTGATATGGATATGATAATTATCGTAATCTGTAATGATTGGACCAGGTCTGTCACTGGTCACTTCTGACTTCACTTAACTTGCCACTTCACTTGGGTAGTTGGGATGAGAATGCCGAATGATCAATGAAAAATTAACGGCATATAGTATGATATACAGCTGTTAACTTGTTCGGGTAATCACAGTGATTCATGGAAATGGGACAGTCAAGACACATAGAGTCTGCCACTCAGCGAATCCAAGAGTGGCACCATACCGTAGGCGTAGGCGACTGTCACTGGTGACAACAGATCCGAGATCGTCACCCGAAAATTTTTTCGAGTCAGCTGTTAGGATGTAACCAACTAATAGCGACGGCGATCAGACCAACAAATCGGCAAGCCTGACAAATATCATAAAGTGATGATCCACTAACCTGATCAGCCACATCTTCGGCCTTATCGACCATTTCATTGCGCTGTGACATGGTGAATCTTCTAATTGACAGTCCACGTAAAACCCGGTGGAAACGGCGACCGGAAGTCTACGACGGAGAAAAAAAAGAGCTGTTACAAGATGTGAGCGCACCCCCTGCTGCCCTCGGTAAACTGACTCCCTTAAAATAGATTTAAAATATAAAAATAAATCATGCCAGTAATTATGTGAGAATTATCGGTTTTCATCATCACAATTTGATGTATGTGAACTCTACTCACTTGAACAAAAATATATTGATATTCTGTGGAACACCAAGTAAAAGGGAGTGGTATCGATTCAAGCAACAGCTGCCACGTTAGATGGAAACGTCAGTTACATTTTGATGGGATTTCAAGAGTGCAATGTACAGGGTGATTCAAATGTTTATACACATTTAATTGGGATTTTCAACCTTGCGTAAATTGTCTGTGAGCCTGTCTCATTATCTTAATGAACTGAATGGCAGAATTGATCTGATAATATTATGATAAAATAGAGTCGTCAACATATGTGGCATAACGCATCAGAGGATACAGCATTTAATGAAATTTTATTGTGTCTGACGCGTGTTTATATATTTCAGAAATCGTAAGCAGGCACATTAAACCGCCACCAAATATGTATGGACCAATGCCAGCTATTTGTAGAAGGCTATCTGCCAATGAACATTTCAGCCTAAAAAAATAATCCCAGTACAACTACTCTTAACCCTAGTTCTCTTTATTATGAAATATTTGGCTTGCTTCTGATGACGATAAGAAAAACATTCATTACAATACTCAAAAGAAGATGAAGGCCTCGAGTACTGCATGCCTACCGTTGCAGTTGCCTTAAGTATCCGCAATGCCCTCTTCACCCACAAAAGAGAAGCAGGTAGAGGCCTTGACAAGCAGTGCGTGATGCATGATGGGGTTTTACGGCTTCACCCAAACCAATCGAATGATATGGCCACCAGTGGACAAGCGGTACTGCTGATACAGTCGACCCTCATTAATCTGACCAGGTTCGTTACCAGTGATTCTGGTCGAATTGATGAGGGAGCCGGATTAACAAAGTCATCTCAACTATGGTCTAATATGGTATCCCTATCACTACGAAGAAGTGGCGAAGATTCTTCAGGCATCTCCTTCCAAGACCTGCTCCCTAGATGCAATGCCCACTTGGTTTTTGAAAAAATGTCCAGAGACGTTGGTGCCAATCATAACACGCATTATCAATGCATCCTTCACTTCTTCGTCAGAGCCTATTGCATTGAAGACTGCTATAATAACGCTGATACTGAAAAAGCCGTCTTTAGAGCAACAAAGTATCAATAACTACAGACTTGTCTCGAATTTCAACCTTATAAACAAACTGCTTAAAAGGGTGATTGCCAGTCATTTCAATGACCACCTGAATCATCATCACCTTTTTGAGGAGTACCAATCAGCCCACCGAAGGCATCGCAGTACAGAGACAGCCCTTACACAAGTGTTCAATGACATTGTGGCGACACTGTACCAGTGCAAGATAGTGCTTCTGGTCCTTTTATATTTGCATGTCGCATCCAACACCATTCAGCATAATGTCCTCCTCAATGTAAAAGCATCTATGGAATCATGGGTGCATACCTCCAATGGCTGAAATCATACCTGAAGAACAGGACCCAACAAGTGATCATCAATTCAGAGCGTTCCTCCCTAAAAGCCCTCGAGTGCAGAGTGCTTCAAGGCTAGGTCCTTGGGCCTCTACTGTTCACACTGTTCATTGGGCTCTCCACTGAGTGAAAAGGACATTCAGTATCATCTCTATGCCGATGATACCCAAATAGATGTCAGAAGTCATAAAAATCACTTCATTGGGGATTTGGCGCCATGGAGAGCGCCTTTGAGGGTGTCAAGGCATGGATGAATGCCAATATGCTGAAGCTTCAACGCCTCAAAACCAGAAGTTCTCTTGTTGCGAGGTCATCATGATGCAGACCTGGCCCGTAGCATACTTCTCCAAATAACCAGATCCACAATTGAACCCACCCACCAAGCCCGAAACATCTGAGTCATCTTCGATGAGCCCCCACATTGCATCAACTGTGTCAAATGTAAACTACCATCTGCAAAACATAGCATGAGTTCTTTCTTTTATCTGGCAGACGCCACTGAAAAGCTGGCCCACACCCATATTTTCTCGTGGATGGATTATGTGAACACCATCCTGGCCAAAGACTCTCTATTAAGATGGATGCGCCGCTCTCATAGGCGCCAGCATAAACAGTTACGCAACGCACGCTAAATGGCTGGTCGAGTGTTAATAACTTCCGGTCTTCTGCTATTGTTATTCTGCTCGTTGACTCCACTGAAAAGAGAAAGTTAAAGGCCAGCTTTTTTTTATTATTCGACTCTAAACCACCGAAAATGGACCTGAATGGTGTAATTGACTTCATTGAAAGCCAAGATGACGATGCATTCGCCCAAACAAGCTGTGAAATATCCTTTGAGGACGATCTTTGCCTGGGAAGAGGTTGATTTCGGGAAATCTTGGAGACGATGAAAACGCAGTACAGAAATATTTCTTCACCACTGCATGGACCAAGATTTCGTCAATTGTTTGGGTGAGTTAAGTAATTATATACCGACCTGTGATGGATACATTACTTGTAATTAAATTAGAATGCTTGTAAATTTAATTGAAAACATGCTAAAAAGGTATTTGATTTTTTTACAGAGCATTTGGATCACTTCGAAAGCTGGATTGAGGAGCTGGAAAGAATTTCAAGAGCCTCAGCCTGCCATGGACACAGGTGCACTGCTTCCTTACATCTTCGAAAACTCAAGACATGTGCATCATTAATCACAACATTAATTCTGTGGCTGTCTTCCAAGTAGCACTCCAGCTCTGTGAGGACATCGTCACTCGACGAGCAAACTTTGCTCCCCAATCCAAAGACGCCAACACTGAGACTGTGACTGACCATCAGAATGAGATCATTATGTACATAACTGGAGCAGTTCTCCACAAGTTGAAGAAGCGGTATGCTCGCTCTAATCGAAGTGATGACCTGGATGTCATCAAGGGTCTCATCAGCCACAAAAAAAGAAAGGCTCGAGACCATCACTCATTGCGATCAAGTCAAGAGGAGGGCTGTTAACCCCTATTGAGGCGCTGGAGCCCCTTATGCGAATTGCATATCAGAAGTCTAAAACAGGCCATAAGTCAGCAGGCCTCTTCAGCGCAGAGGTCATGGTAACAGAGTTGCCTGAGGAGTGGCCCATCTCTGACCTGGATGACAGAGTCATGAACGATATTATGAGACTTTTTTCATGAAATTATGTGCCACCATGAATGCTTCTTGTTCTTGGAGAAATTAAAAAAAAAAATTGTAATGGCAAAGGAAAGGCTTTACGAGTCAAGCTCGCAGACAAGAGAGCATTATAGATTTATAACCATATTTTCCATCATTTATAATTACAAGTACTCTCTTTACTTCATCCCAGAATATGAGGAGCTATATAGTAGTGTTTCGTTCAATGCAG
>KB309928.1:302601-343936 GCA_000328365.1 Capitella teleta
CACGGACGGCTCATGGTCACCGCCTGGGATTTTGGTTTGGACATGTTGAAGACGATGTTGTGCGTCTCATGATGCTGGCCATTGAGGTGCAGCTGAAGAACGTCATTTCTGCTGTGCTGCAGAAGAGAAATGCTTACAAACTGCGCGAGGGAAAGTTCTGTCACAGCGTAGGAACACAAGTGCCACAGCCATTCTTGCGCAATTCAGCTGATATTTATGAAACCACTGATGACGGGTGAGGGTTCTGTATTGTTGTGTCGTATATGACGATTGATTTTCCAGAGAAGTGACCTCATTCACGTCCACTGGTCTTCACGTGCCCAGTTTAAAGCCATCCATTGAAGCTGGATTGCGGGAAGCATCCGTTCAGCTAACTGCAAGTTCTCCGATGCCTCTGACGAAATATCCCGTCAATCTGTTTGATTTATACTCTGCTCTCAAAGTGAGTTCTTTCGTTTGATGTGAGGATAATGTTGAGGATCTTTTGTTCTAGGTGAAAAAGGCGGCCATTCCATGTCACTCGGTGTATGCTCTAAACATGGAACGCATCAGCAACCGATTGTGGCATCCTAGTTTGGAGGAAATTGAACAGGACTCAGATTACGTGCAGCATTGCAAGTCACGCCAGGAAATGTTCTCACAAAAAACTCTGATGAAAACGTGAACTTCTTGTTTTTTTTGAATGTCAATAAAATATGAATGTAAATAAATGTCTGGCTTTCGCTTTACTATCAATCAAGAGTTTGTTGCTATGAAAAATCCATGTTGCCTCCTCTACATCATACCTGAAAGATGAAAAACATCTACTTTAGTCTGTCCTATTTGTTGTCTCTTAGGACAATGTTATTTAATCCTGGCAATGGTAAAACATCCCATTTCATTGAGTTTGGTGCTGAGCAGGTAAAGAGGCCATGATTCTTTGACCCAACAGGTAAGTTAAGGGTGAAGATATTATTTCCGTATGCATGTAGTTGATGGGTGCAAAAATTGGAGAGATATTCATAGTACTCATAATTATGTGAGGAATAATGTACGTGTATCACAATACACTCATCAATCATCATCAGCCAAAGTCCCACAGCCCCATTAGCACCCTGCTTCTCTTTCTTCCCCTTCCGTCCAGTGCTGAATGTTGTAGGGCCATTCGATACGGCACAAGGTTATCGGTTATAATTATTGGGATGCAATACTGGTAGCCACTGAGTAGTGATTATTTCAGTGGTTTTCTGTTGCAATAAATATTTCCCGTGCTGCATATACTGATACATGTATTTGGTTTTTGCTCATAGTGCAATGAAAAATACATGTACATGTATGTTGATGAACATATGTACAGCTGCCATTCATTCAGAATACTTTAGAAATAATCGGTTGAGAGAAAATCGATAAATCGGCTAAGACGATATATCAAATGAATCGATCTGTTCTGGGTGTGGAATCCAGGAAGGCAACCGAACCGGTAAGGTACTCCAATGGCCTACACATACAGCATAAGCATGTGATGCCAAAAATCAAGCATTATAATTTGAAGTGGAGTAGTGAACCAATCAAGAAACATCAGAGATACCATCATTAACACAAAGAGTAAGAAAATCGTGGAATGTACACAATAGTTGCTTATTTTATTCAGTGGTTCATAAAAAGCTAAATGCAGAGAAAAATATCGAGCTATATACAAAAAAAAAGGTTAAGAGGAGAGTGTACAACAAACTGAACACAATCTATGAATGTTCTGAATGAGAGAGTTCTTCATGCGGCGGTAAGAGCAGTTCACTATACGTCACTTCTCCACAATTTAATCGTCTTATCGCTTTCAAGGGCAGCTGAAGCTATGATGTTCTCTGTTGGATGGCAGGCGCAACACAGAACCACATCTGCATGGAAAGAAAAACATAGGTAAATATGAGCACAATGGAGAGGGATGTTGAGTACCTGTGTGTCCCTGCAATTTCTGTACAACTTCCTTTGTTTGTAAATTCCACACAAACACCATGTTATCCTCAGATCCAGACACAATCCACTGTAAATAGGTCATTTGGTCATGCTGGGAGACATCTAGGTCATAAGTACCTTTCCACCAGTGACAGAAAAATTTGCAAAAATGCAATACTTTTCGTTCTTATGGCCAGTGTAGGTTTTCAAGCACTGAAGAAAAGCAACAGAATAAGATGAATAGGTGTAAGACACAGCAGAAGAAATAATACCAACCTTTCCTTTGCTGTAATCCCACAATTTTAATTGGCTAAGAGAGAAAATGAATCAGGAAATAATTAAACTTTCTTTAGTGCATAAGCCTCACTTGTCTAATGTAGCTGCCAAAATGTATTTTCCATTTGGGGAAAACTTGACAAATGAGACAGGATGATTGTCATCATCTGTGAATCAAGGAAAAAATGAGCAGTGGTCAGCAAAGGAACACACATTGCCTCACCAATCAAGGTTTTCAAACACTGTCCAGAGGCAGTGTCCCATATTCGACTATATGGTAAGAGAAATATGATAGAAACACAACAACTGGAAATATGTTGGTTTACCATAAGCCATCGTAACTACTGGACACAATCAGAGAGCCATCTCTGTTAAAATGAACCTGTAAAGATATTTATAAACTTGCAGGATAATTAAAAGGGTCAGAGATACTCACAGCTGTAACTGGGTCAGAATGTGCCGGCAAAGTTTTTAAACATTTCCCCGTTTTCACGTCCCAAATTCTGACACTCTCGTCAAACTGAAAAAGATTAATAATGTTCTAACTCTGATTATGAGAAAATAATTTTTCACTTACCGATCCCGAGACGATCAGATTAGATTGCGGGTTGAAGTTGCAACAGAAGACATAGTTGCTGTGGCCTTTCAGTGACTTCATACATTTACCCTGCACGAGAATACAAATTTACTGAATAGCGGATAACTCAGAATTGTTCCACTCACTGTGCTAACATCCCAGACTTTCAGAGTTTTGTCGTCGGAGGCACTCACGAGCATCTTACTGTCAGTGGACCAAGCAACATCAGAGATACCCTGCACAAAAACAGCGTGAGATTACAAGAGACATAAGGAGAAGCATACCCACCAATTTATGACCACTAATGGTTTTTTCAAATTTGCCATCGTACGCGCCCCAAATTTTGATGAGTTTGTCCGCAGCTGGAATTAAGAGATGAGAAGGTGCAATGCACAGAGACCATTACTCACATGCACTAGCCAACCATTCGCCGTTGGGGCTAAACTTCACAGATGAAACAGCTTTCGTGTGACCAGCCAAGGTAAACTTCAAAGTGTAATTTGGCTTCTGCGAATAGAGAGTGCACTGTCATTTATGTTTGAAAGACTGATGGTTCGGCTTACAGCTGAGGAAGATGACTTTGATCCAGAAGAAGCGCTGCTTGCGGGAGGATTAGAGGGAGCGGTAGAGAGTGGATTGGTTGCAACAGCGGCCATGCTGCCAACAGTGGCCTTCAAGCCATCAGTATCCATTGGCGGCTTGGTGTCTTCGCTGGACATGATTCAATGATCCTGAAATTTTAATATTTATTATTAAGAGCATTCAATTTCACAATAGTGATTTACTAAACAATTTTGACCACAATAATTACAAAATCTTGTGATTGATGTGAAACTGATATATAGCCCAGTGGTATTTCGCACTAGAATATTAGATTGAATTATTCAGAATTTCAGAACAACTGGAGTTTCAATTAATGCATAATTCATGAGCTGCTGTTTAATATTTCCTTAGGAATAACATTTTCATAGATTGTCCATCTTCTACTAGTCAGGTAGTCTCATTATCTAACCAGTTATCGGGTAGGGCTGGGCGGATATCCGTATCCGTGATCAGTCGGATACTGGGTGTGTTCTATCCGTTATCCGTGTTTCAGCACAGATAGTTAAAACACGGATAGTGTAAAATTGAAGTGTCTGTTTCGAGTGCACAGTGAGCATAGCACACAGCCATTCCGCACACAAACGCTGCTCACTGAAGCTGAGCAGATGTCAATTGCAAGGATAGCTAAATGATAACACCCCCACAATGTCAACAATGCGCTAATTCTGATTCGTTTTAAATAAATACAATTCTATGCCCTTGAATCTCTTCAGTCATCATGCAAAAGTGATGTAACCACGTGTTGTTGACTATCTCCTTTAGTGCTTATTTTTCAACATGCGACAGCTTTGTCAATTCCAGTTTTTGTGTGAACCACAAACAGCACTGAATTTCATCAATTTCCCGACCTTGAACCATGTTTGAAATTGATCAGACATGTAAAGTTAATATAGACTAGTACATGCACTTGGCGATCTAGCGACTTGAATCATTTCAAACTTTCTATACAACAATTATTGCCATGAACTGATTGCGCCTCACAAAGTTACTAAGTTTGTACATTTCGAAATCCTGTTTGTTGAAAGTGTACAATGTAGCACAAAGTGCAATTTACTGTCCTTGCATCTTCCGCTTATATATATATATACGCTTATTTTCAAAAGACATTATAATCTGCGACTCGTCCAGTTGGGGAAAAAAACTTAAAATAGTCTACGCTAATAAGGAATCCACTTCTGTGAAATCGACATGCAAGGTAGCTCTCTGCATGTGCGATGCCTCTTGAAACTATTCTGCATGTTTCTTTTAAAGAAATGTACAATAAACAAGAAGGATGACAGCAGTAGGTCAAGGTCACTTGTCTTTAACTGTGGCAGGCAGAGCGTGGCTATAGCGCTCACAGCGTGTGCCAGGCGCTGGGCTATTATGCTGTAGATACATGCTTCCGTGTTTGAGCATAAATATCCGTATCAGTATCTGTTGGATATTAGTAACACAAATATCTGTTATCCGTGTTAAAGCTCTATTCACCCAGGTCTAGTTATCAGTGAAACAGATTCGGAAAACCCTAATTAATTTTTACATAACAAATAAGTTTAACAGATAGTGCGATACTGATCAGTCTGAT
The DNA here is from genome assembly GCA_000328365.1 of Capitella teleta. Lineage (NCBI taxonomy): Eukaryota > Metazoa > Annelida > Polychaeta > Capitellidae > Capitella > Capitella teleta. The sequence continues at coordinate 307,557 of KB309928.1, forward strand.
GCAGTAGATAGATAGTAAATCTATGTTAACTGATGATAGTTGCAAAAGTCATAGCTGTCGATACTCGATAGCAAGTAACTGTGAAAGACTATTGCTGATTGAATGGGTACTTACTTATAACAAATCATTTAATACATGTATTGATTCTACAAATAGTTTGAAAATTAACAAGTAACTGTTAATATTGAATATATGCATTGCATTTAGCTGATTAAATAGCTAACTGAGGGATTCACTAACTGACTAAACTTTTTAGGGCAAGGCCCTAAGACTGAGGTGTGAGGTCTAAGGAGTACTCCTCCACTGGTTCCAGTCCTCATTCTGTCTCCAGTTCTTTTTATATACTGATGTCGTCGTATAGGTAAATACTATTATTTATAATTATAGGGGCTTAGTCAGTTAGTCTTCTGTCTAGTAGTAGTACCGCTTTGGCTGGCTTGAAGTCTACACTGGTAAGTCATAACTGGGTAACATTGCGCTCAATAACAAAACTACAGTGACCACTCTCGTTGCAAAGCACTGTAACCCAGCCATTCTCACTCTCACACTGAATCAGCCAATGATCCGGAGACTGAACTAAAACCGAATCACTACACCGGACATCCCCGGTGAGCCGTGAAGAGACTAGAGAGGACTCCGCCGTCAGCGGTGTAACTTTAGTTTGCCGATTGTTTCCAAAGAAAAGGATCCCAACCAACCTAAAATTGAGTAAAAGGTGACAGAGTCAATACAGAGGATTACGTTAGCGTGAGTGTGAGGTGTACTGGGTGTGTTTTCCACCACACTTGCAACAATATACAGAAATATTCCGAGCGCACCGAGTGTAAATAACCACAATGGAGCATGGAGGAACTAGCGCTAGACGCATGCGCATCATGGCAATGGTCACGTGACGCCATTGCCTCCATGGCAATGCTCAGCATGTGAAATGCGCTTTGAAATATCAGGAATACCTAGCGCTATGTGGATTATCTGAAGCGGTTCAATCTGACATGTGATGTCACAGAATGTTTTCTGGGAGGTTTCATTCAATACTTTCGATGAGATCGTCCTCAAAAACCGCCCTGAAACAGCGTGCTTGGGCTGGCGGTCAGCTGACCCTTGACAGCCAATCAGCGCGCAGCGAGGCGACGCTGACGTCCATTGCGCTCAGAGGGACGCTGAACTGCGCGCAGGACGAAGGTTGCTCTGCTCGGCGGTGTTGGAAGCTGGAGTTGCACATGAAATGCATCTAATGTTAGTTGGAATCGAATCCACGGGAAATAATACGTACAAAATGATGATAAACTGGGTAAATCGTAAGAAATTTTGATGAGCTTGGGTCACATGACTGCGATTGACCAATCAGATGATCGGAATTTTCAAAGAGGGTATAAATAGCTCGCGAGACGGTTGCGCCGAAGCCATTGCTGTTGAAGGAGGGCGAAGCGATTTCTGTAAATCGCGTGGAATTATGGACACTATTTGCCATCCGCAACTGCAAGGCTTCCCGAAGAGCGCATCCATCTTCGCTTGAGGGTATTATGTCCAAATTTTTCGCATATACCGTCTTTGTGTACGTGTAATCGGCCGCTGAAAGCGGTGCTGTGCACTGCTCTCGGACGGCCATTGCAAATGGAGGTCTCTAGAAAGTCGTTTCTTTTTCGCCCTGAAAACCGTGTAAATATCGCCCAGGGTCGCATAATTTACACCTCATATTAATCAGTTTGGTTTATAGGCCATTTTGCGTCATAATTTGAGTATTTGAACGTTTATTACGGTGGACGAAAATAGGGGGTTTACTGATTTTGACCGCCGTCGGCTTCCTTGTCCATTCCTCGATTCGCCGATTCTTCTGTCGAGCCTTTCTCCCTCCATTTTGTGTTCTATATTTCGCCCCCCTCAGCTCGCTGTATTGCATGCACTGTAAGCTATGGGTCAATGTAAATATTTATGTTCATTGTTTTGTAATTGCACTTGCTGACCTTGAATTCCCAGTCAGTGCAATTGAACTGTTTGAATTGATGTTGTGTCTCTCATCCATTGATGAGTCTGAATTTATTGATTCAAATATAGCTGTGTATTATTGTAACATGCAGAAGCTTCACATTAGCAAAAATATTGTCTCATTTTACTCGAAATGTTGGCTTCCTCCGTCTCTACACTGTTCATTGAAATAGCCTAGCTCACTGTTAACCTTCTGTTTCAGCGTTAATCGCATTCACCAATTAGATGATTATCAAGGTTTTCACCACTGATGGTGGATCCTTCAAAGGTAGGTGGCTGCTCCTAGGGTAATCTCCTCTGATCGTCTTGTTGTTCCAGCGGTGAAGCCGCGTCCACCTCATCTCTCACCATTCAAGCGCTACTTGTAAGTTGGTTGCACAACTATTAAGTGACCACTTGCTTGATGGCGCTCTTCCAGGACTTGATAGTTGGTTGCACCAGTATCACTATGAGCTCAGAGAACAACACTCAAGCTGAAGATAGTCTTTCTGGAGGTCAAAGCCCAGTGAAAAACGCCGACGGTTTCTTTATGCCCATGAATATCCCTGCTACGATGCCTTCGAAGCCAGGCCGCCTCACAAATCAGCTGCAATACCTGCAGAAGGTTGTATTGAAGGCGCTATGGAAGCACCAGTTCTCATGGCCCTTCCACACTCCTGTGGACGCCGTCAAGCTCAATTTACACGTATGTCCATTGTGTACTAAGCAGCACAGGGTTAACTCTTTGTTGCAGGATTATTATAAAATTATCAAGCACCCCATGGATATGGGGACCATTAAAAAGAGGCTGGAAAACCAATACTACCATCGTGCTCAAGAATGCATTCAGGACTGGAATCAAATGTTCACCAATTGCTACACATACAATAAAGCAGGAGAGGTGAGTCTGTTGTTGGCAACTGAGTTCCTTTGTTCATCAGAGTGCTTCATAGGATATCACGGTTATGTGCCAAGCGGTTGAAAAACAATTTGTGTTAAAGTTATCAGGCATGCCTCCTGAGGAGGTGGAGATTCAGCCTCCACAAAAGAAGCAGTCTAAAAAGACTATCTCAGCCCCAGCAACCTCCACCGGCACCCTCAACTCCTCTGCTGCTGCTGCCGTTGTCCCTCCTCCCACCCCTCCCCCTCCAGCTTCGGTCTCTGTGCCACCTCCTCCCCCTCCAGCCACCAACTCTGCTCCTCCTGCTCCTGCATCTTCCTCTGCTATGAATGAGTATGACTTCCCTGGCACCCCGCCAGAGGAGTCCCTCTCTGGCTCCTCCTCCGTCATGGGTGTTCTTCCCCCATCGCAGCCCACAAAGACCAAAAAGGGTGTCAAGAGGAAAGCGGACACCACCACTCCCTCTGCTGTGTTCCCCACCGCTCCCTATGACCCTCCGTATGAACCTGTGGCCAACAAGCCCAAGAGCCTGAATGCACGAAGGGAGAGCATCCGCCAGATCAAGCGGCCCAAGAAGGACATTCCTGAGGACCACCCCCAGCATAGCACCAAGAGCAAGAAGATGCCGCTCAGTGAGCAAATGAAGTACTGCTCTGGAGTCATCAAGGAGTTGTTTGCCAAGAAGCATGCTGTGAGTATTCCATTCTCAGGTTGGGGTCCTGTCTGATGAGCGTTGTCTTACCAGGGCTATGCGTGGCCATTCTATAAGCCTGTTGATGCTGACCTGCTCGGCCTCCATGACTACCACGAAATGATTAAGAGGCCCATGGATCTTGGCTCCATCAGGGTTAGTCTCTTGCTGCTCACTCAGCTCTCTCTAAGTCTGATATTATTTTTTTTCTTCTCTTGCAGCAAAAGCTGGAAACGCGGGAGTATGAATCACCTGCTGAATTCGCAGAGGAAGTTCGGCTCATCTTCACCAACTGTTATCGCTACAACCCTCCTGAGAGCGACGTGGTGATGATGGCCAAGAAGCTGCAGGATGTATTTGAGATGCGCTACGCACGCATGCCTGATGAGCCTCTTGGCGGGGAGAGCCCTGGCAGCGCTAGCTTTGCTGGCTCCGTGGGAAACTTGTCCACCAAGGCTGAAACAGAGGACCGAGTAAGTGCCTCATCCGCTAGTGGCAGCAGCTCTGACAGCGAAGACAGTGAAGCAGAAAGGGAGAAGAGGCTGAAGGAACTTCAGGAGCAGGTACGTGCATCTCTCACTCAGTGAGGTCGTGACCTTACTGGGGGCCTTTTTGGTTCATGTGATGCAAACCTTTGCGTGTCATTTGACAGCAGCTATGTGTAGCAAAGACTCTCACTGCTCAGCACCCTGCTAGGCAGAGGGGGTTTCTTGCAGGGCATAGCTTTAATCCTGGCATGATATTGCTTGCGTTCTGATGTTTTTAAGCCCTGCATGTTGTTATTCAACATTGGCACCTCACTTGCACTCTTGATTGACCAAGTTTTTTTGCTTTGCAGCTGCGCCTAGTGCAAGAGCAGTTGGGGAAGTTGACGGCAGAACACATAAGCAAAACGAAAGAGAAGAAGGAAAAGAAGAAAAAGAAGCGCAAGCACAAGGAGAAAGACAAGCTGCCTCCTTCTGCTGCTGCTGCTGCCTCCTTGTCAATGTCGCTCTCCAACAAGGACACCACGCCCTCCTCTTTGGCATCCTCCGCTGTCGTCACTCCTGCTGCCAGCAAGCTGCCAACCCCTCCTCCCCCACCCCCTTCCTCCTCCTCCTCCTCTGCACCCAATGCCCCTGTGGTCCCCCCGCCGGATGCCACGCCTGTCACGCCAGCAGCAGCCAACAACAAAACAGCGCGGACTTCCAAACCAACCAAAAAGGCCTCTTCCTCTGCTGGCCCCAAGCGGCCGCGTGGTGGTGGAAAAGGTGCCTCGCGCAAAAAAAGCTTGCCTCCAATCCCTGGATATAATAGTGATGAGGAAGACAATGCTAAACCCATGTCATATGACGAAAAAAGACAGTTGAGCCTGGATATCAACAAATTGCCAGGTACATACGCATACCTCCTACTGTGGCTGCTGATTCAATTGGATTATGTTACGTCTTGTGTTTTGTGTATTTATAGGCATGGCCAATGTAGTATCATGTATTTCCATTTTTTGAAAGAGACTTAATGCAATGGATATGTAGCGCATCTGTGTGAATTAGTATTAAGACCAAGTTACAAGATAAGATAGTGACTGGTACCTACTCTGGACTAACATCTGGTTCTGTGGACCATGCAATGGTTATGGGTTTTATTCCAGTCAAAGGACCTCAGTCTTGCCCTATTTAGTAGACTAGACTTACTCGCTATTTGAGTGTTTCACTGTTGGTCATGCATCATAGAAGTGTAGATGTGTTTTCCAGTGGTATGTTGTGTTGATTCACACGCTATGTGTTGTGCCGTTGCAGGTGATAAGTTGGGGCGGGTGGTTCACATCATCCAGTCTCGAGAGCCGTCCCTGAAAGACTCCAATCCTGATGAGATTGAAATTGACTTTGAGACGTTAAAGCCTTCAACGCTGCGTGAACTGGAGGCGTACGTCATGTCCTGTCTCAAGAAGAAGCCTCGCAGGCCTTATAGTACGTGTGCTGCCCTCTTTTATTTCTGTCTTAGTTAATTGTTCTGTGTCTGTAGCCAAGAGGCAACCAGGCAGGTCGAAAGAGGAAGCAACACTCGAAAAGAAGCATGAATTGGAGAAGCGTTTAGAGGACGTTCAAGGTCAGCTGGGGGGAACCCCAGCACCAAAGAAAACCCCTAAGAAAGGTGAGGGCCTTTAGCTTCACATGGAACCTGTTTAATTCTGTCATTGCAGGGGACAAGTCACACTCGGGAGAAGGTGGCGCTCCTAGCCGGCTCAGTGACAGCAGCAGTTCATCGGATAGTGACACAAGCAGTGACAGCAGTGACACAAGCAGTTCTGACAGTAGTGACTCTGAGTCAGGTTAGCCTGGTGTTTAAAACAATTGCCATCATCATTATTCACAAATCTCTATCACAATTTTTGTTATCTTTATTTTTGCTGCTTTTGAATGATTGCGTAATAATTGAAACTGAGCTAGCATCAGCTGCAGCAGCATCGCCTGTGTGTTTGGTTGTGATTATTTAATTGAACGAGAGTTTCTCTCTGGTTAAATCTTTGAGCGCGGCCAGAGTGCAGATTGTGTTATTTTGTGCGGGAAAAAAGAAAGCTAAAAAAAGAGGAGGGTAGCCCCCTCCTCTTACCTCCTCCCTCCTCCTCCCTTCCTCTCACATCCTCTTGGTTGTCAAAATTTTCTACACCTTTTCTCCTCACGCGTTATAATGTTATTGATTTCCTGGTGAGTACTCGTGGCTCCACCGCAGCTGAAGACTGAAGACTCACCCCTCAGCGCGTCTGTTGTTTGATGTTGTTTGGTTTGTATAGATGTGTTTTTGGCCATTTGAAATACGAAATTGGCGCAACTGCCGCGGCTAACCGCCTCTCTCTATTCTTCCTCCTTATCGGCTGCTGCAAAATAACACAACTTGCACCAACTGGCTTTGCAATGGTGTATTTAAAGTGATTTGTTATCATCTTCATGATCAGTGATGTCCTTGAAAATTTCTGTTTCAAATGGCATTCGCTTTTTTTTTTCTACTTTTTTTTTCTATTTCTGCTTAATTATATTTTAATCTTTTTTTTTTTTTCTAGTGTCTCATGTGCTAAAGATGTCTTAAGACATTTTACTCAATCCTTTTTGTTTGTTTGTTTCCTGTGATTGTAAATAATGAAAGCATCAATGTACTTTTTTATGTCCCATTTAATTTTTTTTTGTATCAAAAGTGTTCCGAATATTTGTATTTTGCTCTCTAGGAACAATTAACTGAATAAAAATATTTTCGATTTGTCATTTTCTTGCCTTCTTCTGCCCTTGCCTTTTTCTCTCCCCAATCTGCACTCTGGCTTCATCTCATTGCTCCGTAGAGGACAATCATAGGGCTGCGAAAAAAACAACTGGTCAATTAGGACCTCAGTGAATTAATCAATACTTAGACAATTTAATAAAATTTTTTGGTTATTCTGTTTAAATGTCAATTGTTAAGTCTCTGATGAAAAATTGGGAAATGTTCATGAGCATTGACGGTATATGTGACCCTCCACGACTTAATCGGTTTGAAGTCGCAAAATAAAATTTCTGACCTTTGTGGTATATTCATAAAGAGCTGCCTGTTAATTTTAATATGGCGCAAAATTTTTTAGATGCCTCAACTATTTGAGAAATTATGAGCATTTGAATTATGCGACTGTTGCGATATCAAAATGCAGGAATACGCGATTAAATATAGCTGAGAATTTTTATCTTGCACATGTGTTGCCATGATATCGGAACGTCTTTCAGAGTTGGCAGCATAACCCGAACTATGACCAGTTGTAAATGCCTTCAAATGGCTACACTTATAAACACAGAATCTTGTGAAAACTATCAATAGAATGCTCTGCTCCTACTCTTTTCAGTGATATCTTTTATTGAAAAATTGCATACGGGTATGTACCCATACTAAGTTTTTAGAGCTACCACTACTTAACGCTTTTTCCTCGTTAAAATAATTCATGATGACTACACTCATTACAGGTCAAACAGGGGGTCTATTAAAATTGAAATTAAACCAGTTTGTAATTAAACATTTCCCAGAATTTTTGCTCTTTGAAGTTAAGGTGTTGATATACCGGGATACAGTGAAACCCGAAAATTTAAATGTTTTCGCCTTGGGCGGTTTTATCCTTTATATCTCTCTTACGCTCAATGCGACTTTAGACTGGTTTCATCGTGTCGGGTCACATATTGTCCATCTGGGTATGAAAAGCAAGATATTATGTGTCCTATGGAAAGTACTGAGGGTGGCTGAGTTTGAATGCTACTGTGGCTGTATGCAATCAGCAGTCTTCCCTGAGAATTAAGATGATACCTGACTTGGAAGCTTATAGGTGTTTGATGCAAGTGTCCATGTCATGGAATGCCAAAATGTTTCTCTTGATGCTTAACACCTGTATGTCTGCATAACCAGCGGAATTACGCTGCTCTTGTAATTTTACTAATTTATGAACCGTGTGGCCTTTAAAAGTGGTTTTACGCTTGTAAGCACAAAAAAGGTTACATCCAGAAAGAGCCATTCATTTATTTGATGGTGGAGGATTGTATACATGGATTCCAAAACAAGAACATTGTACATTTGTTCAGAGGCAGATAGTCCTAAGGAAAAGTAATTTGATGAATATGCATAGACTGATTCAATGAATCTGTGTTCCACAGTTATTATGCTAATGCATACTGTAGAACAGGAAATTTTCGCTATATTCACGGTCACGATCGACCGCAAAAATTAGATGCCTGTGAAATTGTGAAATTTTTCTGAGTGATCTTATACTATATGACCCTACACCTGATTGTGAATAATTGATGCCGCGAATTTAGGCCTCAGTCACAAAACCGTGAAATTTGCAGTCCGCGGAAATTTCCTCAAAGGTACTCTGAATGTTGAATTTCCGTTGAGGCCAATTTCTTTCTTTTCATGCTGACTCATGGATTAATCTGTTGGGGGCTATTTTTTCATGTTCAAGCGTGAAGTAATAAGCTCGCAAGCGATGGGGGATGGTGAAGTCATAATTCTGCTGGCATAGTCGTGTAAATAATAAATATCCACCTGCAGAAATTCACAGTTCATGTCGTGACAACATAAATAAATGTATGTTATTGTTATGGCATTGACTGATTAGGATCAAGGAATTTTGGTGCAAATGAAATCGCAGCATATTATGTTCAACATGGCTTCATTGATCACTACATGCATCAGGAACCTCAAAATGAGATAAGATCCATGGATTTTATAATTTTCAGAAGCCCCTAAAAAGTCCAAGGCCAGCAAGGTCATGTCACAAATGGTAAGTTGAGGTGATGCTCACATTTGATGATCTAACGTTTTTGGTTGCAGAAGAGCCCAACTTCATTGAAAGTGTCGGTGCCTGAGGCAGTGAACTCTCATGCGGTCACAGGACCATCAGCCACCTCCACCCCCCTCCTACCTCCTACGGCCATGAAGAAGCCATCTTCTGTGGCCTTCCCTAAGAAAGACCACCTGGCCACACCCACAGGCAGGCTCTCATCCTCATCACCCCCTCTGCTCTCTCCAAACACGCCTGTTTCTGGTGAGTGACCGTCATACTGCCATCTCTCTTGCATCCTATTGTCTATTCGCAGTCGGACCCCCAGTCCGCCATATTCTTCCCCAGCAGCCAAGCCGGCCGTCTGGCTTGGCCACAGCCAAACCGCAAGCAAAACCCAATTGTTAGTGTTTTTATGGCTTGAGTTTTTGCGTTATTTTTATGTGTGCATTTGTTAGTAAATGTTGGATCAGCCAGTGTTCTGGGGGCTATTCTCACCCAACCAAACAGAACCTCTCCACCTGACAATAACGTCAGCAATGCAAGCAAGCCTAATGTCAAGTCACCCAGCAATATGTCTGGAGCCAACCTCTCTCAGAACGCCAGCACCCTCAATGACAAGTCAGCCCCTCCCAAGATGGACCCCATGTCCAAGTTCCCTTTCTCTGAAGACTCCAACAGCCCCAAACCGGCCGTGCCTAGTCAGAAGCCAGCACCGCCCGGAGCCACGTTCTGTAATTGTTTGATTTGTGATATTTCACTTGTGACACTTGTTTTCATGTTCAGCGGCCAGTGGCGTTGGAATGACATTTGGTGCAGGGTCTAATAAGAACTCTGACGGGGGTCAGCACAAGCCTTCTCCTAGTGGCATGATGTCACGCAACACGCAGCAACTGAGCAAGGCAGCTCAGGTTTGTCTATTGGCTCTCTTCTGTCTTGCATGACCTTTGAACTCTGATTGCAGGAGATGAAAGTGAAGAATTCCTATTCGTGGTCCAACCTAGCCAACCTGACTGACAGCCCCTCAGCCGCCCCTGGGGGTCGTGTTGCCACACAGCCCCAGGCGCAGCGCAAGAAGCCCTCGTCCTCCGCCCAGGAGAGCAGTTTTGAGGCGTTCCGCAAAGCAGCCAAGGAGAAGGAGGAGAGGGAACGCATGCATAGGGAACAGGAGGAGATGAGGAAGCAGGCCAAGGAGCGCATGGCCCAGGAGCACCAGCGCAGGGAGAAGGAGAGGCAGCGCGAGAGGGAGGAGGAGGAAGCCCTCAACCAGGCCTTCAAGGCTGCTGATCAGGCCACCCTGACAAAGGCGTTGTCCGGCAAGGGCTCAGCCCCTAGCGCGGCTCCCCCTGCCCCCTCCCCCAGCCAAGCGTCCATTGAGCAGCAGAAGGAGCGGGAGCGCCTCAAAGAGCAGGAGCGCAGGAGGAGGGCGGCTGTAGGTCTTGCTTTGCCTCTTGATTCATTCACTGTTTCTTTCTCTTTTGCAGATGGCCAGTCAGATCGACATGAACGCGCAGAGTGAATTGATGGCTTCTTTTGAAGAAATGTTATAACGCTTTTTTTTTTGGTTTTCCTCTTGAATTAAGCAAATTTTTTATATCATAATTTTTTTTTTGCACTGCTGAAAGAAGATTGATTGAAAGAAAAACAATTGTAAATATTATTATTGATAATCTTTAGGAGATTATTTAACACCCGTCTTTGCATTTAATATTCATCTTCTACTGTTTTTTTTCTTAGTGAAGCTACACAGAAATGACCACAAACTGAGTGTACTTTTTTGTTTGTTCTCTAATTGTACATACCAAGTGTACAGCAGCAGGAAAGTGTGTACATACTGATTTCTGAAATATTATTTTTGTACTATTTGTCGTGCGCGCGGTTTATATTTATTTTGTAGTATGTTTCTCTCTCTCTCAAATTGGTATATTATTTAACTTGATTTCTCAGTTTTTTTCCACCTCCCTTGTGTACAGAAATTCCGGCATGCATCCAATATTTTCAATCAACCCTTAAATATTGTCTGCCGAATTATGTGGCGCCTTTTCCTTGACTCGAATCAAAATCAATTGGTCTTTTTCTGGTGCTCAGTTTGAAATTGAGAGAAAATGCAGGACATTCGATGAAGAAATTTAACATTTTTAGCTGCGTTTCAAATCAGTGTGTAATTCTCTGTATTTCATGTTTATACTTAAAAAACCTTGATAAACTGCCTTTGATTTTAGGAGTAAAAAAAAAAAAAAATTGTATCATTTATTCATTTTTTGTGTGTGCATTTTTTTTTTGGGGGTGGGGGGGGGTGTCTAAAATAATAAATTTTCAGAGAAGTTTGTTTTTTTTGGGAGAGGTTTTCCTTAGCCTCTAGTGTTTTTTTTCTTCTGTTTTTGTGCATTTAATTTGAACAATATATGTGCATATTATGTACGCCTCTTTTCTATGATGTGAGCGAATGCTGATGTGTCTTATTTCTAATGTGTTGTGTTCGCTGGCAATACTGAACTCAACGAACTACTCTCCTATCTTATCTCTCTTCTTATTCATGTCCGCAAAATTCGCGAACGTCTTTTCAATGTGATTTATTGTATAAATGACTGGAGAAAGAATAAAAAATAATAAACCCTAATTTGTGGTGTCTCTTTATCTGAACAGTGGTTCCGTTTGGCGACGTGTTCCAAGCCTTCATTTACTTGAGCCATTATGAGATATCGGCCATGATGTTGTATACAAGAGTGCCAGAAGTTCTAAAACAATTGCTTATCAGTCAATTCGGTAAAGTTGTAGATGTGAATTATTCCAGGTGAAATAATGTGGCATTGTAAGGAATTTCTCTTGTTCTGGTTAAGTGAACATAAACGCACAATGGTCTGCTTGCATGATTATTATGGCGACCCTTTAATTAAACAACACCCCCTGGGGGTCAGTGAGGACACCAGGGATGTGGTTGGTCTAATTGCGCTTCAATGCTCTTATATTAATTAGTACGCCTGATGCAACCTTATTCGAGGCTGACAAAAAAACAAAATTCATGCATCACTACGCAATATTTCTTGAATTAAATTCCCTTTTTTTAGAGAATTTCTCCACGGCGTGTTTCCCAACTGTTGAAAGTAAGACGGATAAATACTAATGACATAATCATGCTTTATGATTCATGAAGCTTTATCTAGAATTCTTTACAATGTTGCATGTACATGTTAAGGATCCTATAATACTTATTGAAGGGTTTCTACCATTGTCTAACGAGCAGACGACGCCACAGCAGGTCGGAGAGGCCAACTGAGTGTTACACAATGGGGTTTCTACTATATACATGTGTTGCATTTAGTTTGAGGATTGTTCCAGTGAATTATAACGCATTTTCCTAATGAAAAGTCATAACGCCCCTTTTATTAGCGCAGGTCAGAAAACGTGCATTCGACCATTTCGACGGTATATATGAGGGTTGTTCGAAAAGTTCTCGTCCTAACACACAACGGGCAATACTAGGGACGTGAAATTTGGAAGTTAGATAGAGCAACTATTCACAAGATCACATGTAGTTTTGTTATTTCCCTGACATTCACAGTCTGACATAACTACTTTTTGATTGAGTACACTTCTACCGAGTACCGACATTACTGCCATAGCTTCATTTCGTGTGCCAAAAGTTTGATTTGTGGCCTCTCATAACACTTTCTTGCAACATCTGATCACCGATTTTAATTGAGTACACTGCTTGTTTATTGACATTGCCGTGATGAAAATTAAATGGAATTACGACTGTCATAAATTTAGTTAATACGGAAATTGAGGTGCATAAGAAAAATACCGCGCATATTGATAATTCGATAAGAAAGCCAGTCAGCCATGTAAAATAATCATTTCGCAACATATGTATTTTTTTTATAATGTAATGTGGAGAATACGTATACTTAGGGCATTTGTTAGTGTCTTACGATTTTGCCTATCTGCTAATTTAGTTTATTATATATCACTATAAATGTGTGTCTCTGCAGAAATCTTGTTCCCATAATGATAATTTATTATACATGTAATCTAATTGTGATTTGAATAACACGATTTTTCATTTTATAAATCTTATTTTATTTGTTGAAAGTAGAAGAAATTATAAGTGAAACAAATAAATGAACATTTGAATAATTTAAGAGAAATAACTGTGTTTTAAATCTGGGCATCATCTAATTATTATATTATTTAATATCGACATGCACCCTCACACTGCCAAGAGACGCTCTCTTTCGCACAATCACATTGCTGATCAGCAAACGAGGGAAGCCTTTTCAGGACTAAATGTTACTATAAATAGCAGCCAATGAGCTTCCACCTGTCATCGGTGTGTGCCTGTGTCCGTATATCTGACAAGGGAACCTGTGAACGTCATGAGCATGGTTTGTAATTAAGTTCCAGGCGTGGTATAAGAGTAGTATTGAACGAAACGAAAACAAACCACTGTGTCGGAATCCGTTTTGTGCTTTTCCCTCACATCAACACTCTTGGTAATAATCGATTCATTCCTGGCACGAGGGGCATCGATCATTCGATCCGCTCCCGGGTGCTGGAGGAGGGTTCACCTGAGGGATACCTGTTTACTGTATTGATCGATACTATTGATGGCATCTGCTGTTGTGGGGTTTTGTGAACAACTGACGAATTAACAGTGCTACCGTTGTTAAAAACGTCAAAGAACATGAGTAAATCAGGGATGCTCATTGGGTTGAATTGCAGGTGCCTTTGCGAGGGGCCCCGTGAATTGAAGGAGAATCGATCAAAGATGTAACCAGTTGTACATAAAGCACAATGAAAGGTGTTTTTATTGATTTGAGTTATTTATAGACACGTGGCTGCAATTCATATTCAGTGTATAAACTATAGTGCTCCAAAAATAGAGAAGTTAAAAAACACCGTCGAGAATAATAAAGCTTAACTGAGGCAGAGGGGGAGGACGAGGAGGGAGAAATAAGGGATCAGGAAACGGGGTAGTTCTATTCGATATCAATGCTTTATGCTTTCATAAAATAACGGAGTAGTTTCTGGTTCTGGCTGCATAAAGGACCCGTGGGTCCATAGATACAATTAATTATGCATACTATTGAATGTACCCTTGCATTGAATACTAACAATGGCTTATTTCAAGAACGATACTTCCAAAGAACGGTATACTCCTCCACGTTCATCGCACCGAAAGCATCCACCAGGAATACTTGATAGCAGGGTATTTAACTATTAATGTGAAGCTGCTGTCCATCTCGCATCGATGAACGCCAAGTCGGTCTCGCAGTCGTATTTGATCAGAGGGAGATGAAATACGAGATGAGAGCATCGGTGGCTCAAATTGGGCTTTGGTGGACGCGGCACCCCGCCCCTTTTCTTTCCTTTACTGGAAAATGATCACCACGCCGAAGAAATATTATTAAATGTATTACTTACAGCGAAGAAAAGTTGCTCAATTATGGTGACCATTCAAACAGTTTAAAAGCGTTAAGAAATTTGCATGTACCACATGTACAGAAGCGAGATATTATACAGGCATTCGAATCTGTATCTGTGCATCGAATACAAGTACATATGGGTTTCTTTAGAACACACCAATGGACCTTCGCATTCAGGAGTATAAGGAAAATGAACCCTCAATTAATTTCTTTCTTTCTTTCTATTATGCTAATTGTTGTATATACATACATGCAGGAGCGGCCATGACACAAAAGCTAAACCTTGACTTACAGATCGCGGCCATTAATTAAGAGGTGCTTATGCCTCCCATCCTCCATATTGACAAGCATCATGAGATACCAATGGGCAATATATGCGTGCCCATTCTTTGATCAGTGGATTAATTTATTCTAATTAGAACTGCAATATCGAGTGATTGATCGACGATAAAAGTTATTTTTATAACTATTCTTATTAATGGGACTGTTGGTGATCACGTAGTGTCTGCTAATTAATAGTATTAATAATATATTGCATCATGTTCGTGTTTCCGGTGCTTCTGATATCGCATGTGGGTCGAACCTGTGCCTTGCTTTGGAACGTCATATTCATATTATGTAATCTAAATTGTCATTTAGTGCATCAAAGATATCATGTTTTGAGCACTCAAAAAAGAAAAAGAAAAAAAAAAGAAGATTATTTTTCATTGATTATTCTTAAGCATGCCCTTTTTTAACCTCCTGAGATAGAAAGAAAATGAGCTCAAGTTATAAAGATGGAAGCGGGGTCTCTTTTCATTTAAACAAGCAGATGCCAATGAAAGTGAGCCACAGGAAGTTGTTTTAATAATATCTTCTAATTTTTATGTCGGCGTCTATCTGCATGGCGTCCATGTTCCATGTGATCATGTAGAGAAGGCCATTGAAGTGGAGAAGGCCTTGCAATCAGAATTTCCGACCGTTGAATTTTGTTTGCTGTTTATAGTATGTTGTCAGCGAGAAACATCAACGGCGAGTGAGATATCAAATGAGTGAACAATTAGCTTCGGGTGTTTTGAATAATTACAGGTAAAGCAGACTCAGCTTCGATCACCACTCAATATTAATTTTATGTAACGATTTCGAGAGATTACTCTGACCACACACCTGAACTTCTTAAAGCACAGGTGGGTTGCTATATATGGTATTGGAGGCATTGTATGCACAATGACACAACGTACATGAATGCCCATTCCTCTGTGCGATTAAATTAGAATGATAAAGAGAAACGATACAATTTCCTGTGTTTTATGCATTCATTGATTAGCGCGGTATATAAATATGGCACAGTCATCCTACAAAGAGGCAATTCATCTGAGGCTTTGCTAGATTATCACTCTTATATACCTGTAAATGCAGAGATAATTCTTCTGTAGTAAGCGTTGATGAATTCACTGATGGCACAACTTTGCATCTCAGCCAGTGGTATTGGGCACCGCGGCTCCCTCTTCTGAGAATCGAGCGGCAAAATCGATGTCAGAGGTTGCCAGGGACGCCGCACCTGTGGGGAACTCAGAGAGATGTCGCCGTTCAAGGAGAGGCACTGATAAATTAACGCTGCGCTGCGATTTCGCGTTTCATTTCACCAAGGACAATGCTGTGTGAGCGCTGGTGTGCCTGTCGCCGCGGAGGCGGCGCGTTACGTGAGTACAGATGCGTTGTATATGGATGATGTGGATGGATGTGTATGGATGTGTGCGTGGTGTATGGTAGTTATATTCTGCAAGGTATTGGCAGTGGACTCACATTTGTATGCGGTGTATTTACCGTGATGGACGTACTAATGGATATGCTACGCTTAACGTTGCAAGGTTCATTCACCGCTCCAGTGTTGACTTATGCGTCGTATGTTCATTACATATTATGTCAATGTAATTAGATAGATTTTGATTTGCAACGACCAACAGTAAATGACGAGGTGCCAATTCACACAAAACAACAACAAGAAGTCGATTCCGGGAGATGTCCTTAGGCTGACATCTCCAGTTCTTTAACTCAGCTGAAAATGTGTGGGAAACATAAAAGAAGGGATGAAAGAAAAGAAAAGAAAGAAAGAAAGAAAGAAAGAAAGAAAGAAAGAAAGAAAGAAAGAAAGAAAGAAAGAAAGAAAGAAAGAAAGAAAGAAAGAAAGGACAAACAAAGAGAAATGACGCCTCAAATACTCCCTCTCAGATTTCTAGAGTTTTCTTAACTGATCAATTTAAACGCCATTCAATCTATGTCCAGGTGATGATTCGACATTCAACTGCATCCACTTATCAGTTGCCATGGTAACGAGTATAGTGCTAATTGAGCCAAGTACATGTGCATAGTAAGATGATTGGCCACTGGTCGAGAATTAGCTGTTATACCTTTCCCTACTAAGGAATGAAGCTGATAGAGCGGACACGAGGCCCTATGCTTCGAATGCGTGCCAAACACTTGGAGGGGGGAGGGTGGAGGGGGCTACGCACACACAGCTCCTGAGATACCTCTCCAATCAAAGGACAAGAAGCGATTGATTACGAGCTGAAGTGCACGACAGAAGTGCGTAATTCCTGGGGGAAAGCGTTTGAATCATATTGTGATATTATATGCAAACTTCACGCGCGATATATAATTGGTATGCACATACACGGGAACTATGGGCATGTTTTTACATATACGTATGCATACAGACCTACTTTAAATGAGAATGAGAAATAATTATTCTTCCTCTATGGTTATACAGTGAATCAGAATCGTGCGTTAACGTCCATTAATAAGTGAACCCGTAATTGTTTTTTTTTTTGGTAAATTTTTGTGATAAAAAATCAACAAAATTACCAAAGCTACTGCAACGATGTTGCTACATGACGTTATTTTAAATTCCGAATTTCTGATGTAATCGATGGCGATTTGGTACCGACGATCCCTCAGAAATTACCTATCAGAAAAAAAAGTAACTTGATAATGTATAATTTAGGAAACGTTATGCTTCAACTCGGCTGCCATTTCTATCCACACAAGCAAAAACACTTAATTACACAGAGAGCGACAATCCAGCAATCCTGCATGCAGGTATACTGTCAGTCAAAGACGCTGGCGTATCGCATCGGAAAGACTTCCGTGCTGCCACCAGAGGTCAGAACCAGTCACAACTATAGCTGCCCTCCTTCGGTGGAGTGAGGCGTCTGCTGATTCGTTGCTCTTAAAATTGTGTCACAAAGGATCCTGATTATTTCCATTAAAAAAAAAAATCCGCTTGCAATGCGAGCAAAAGGACGGCGTCTCGGGCTAAATATTAGATGATCTAACAGGAACTCTATCTTAGGACAAATTTTGTTTACAGTTTTACGGGTAAAGGGTGGCCTTTTAGGGTGCATGGTAGACTGGCAATGTTGATTCAGTGCCACAAGGTCACTATAACCTCCATGTGCGGGAAGAACCCCCCCCCCATAGGATGCCCAAAGCCGATTGGGTTTTTGGCATGGCGTGCATTCAGTGGAGGCATGTTTTCTTCGCCTCCCACTTAAATGTGTTCATCTCACATAATTACAGCCATTAAAAATATAACGCGACATGGGTACTGAGGCTGAGGTTAACCTATACAGACAGAATTAGCATTATGTTTATAGGTGAGGTCTATGCTGAGCCCCAGATCTGGGATTATCCTGCAATCACGATGTCGTGATCTTACAAGTCTTAAAACTTGTGACTTGCATGAGTAATTTTTATCGAGATGCAACAATGCTGGTGCAAATTCAAGAACGACGTCAAGTGAACACGAACATCGTTTTTCAATTCATTGAACGAAAGAAAGATTGAGATAAGATGGAATATTTGACTGCACCTTAGGCTTTTGCAGGATGAACGCAATCGCGTTTTGTTTCGGACAGAACTGTCAATTTCTCGTCCTGTTGGCTCGTGTTTCATGTTGCGCCCCAAATCAAATGACATAACCTTAAGATACAGATACACACCTGTATTATAGATGCATCACTATGTTGCTATATCAGCGCGACAAACACTGTAACTCTCAAATTTACTGGTCAAATTTCGTCCAGGAATATGAGTTTAATGAACCATATAATAATAATTATAATATTATTATTACATTTATCTACTAGTAGCTTCATACACTTCTCGTAAGCCTACAGGTAAAATCTACATTGCAAACAACGTATATTTTTCTCGTTGACTCTTCCCTCTAGTTTCCCTTTTCCCCACTTCTTCATCTTCGTGTTGTTTTACCTGAGCCGAGATCACAGGCGCACAACCAGCCACTGACTTGTAAGATGAAACATCTGGGCCCATACGTGTGACACGTAATAATCAAGAAGAGGAGTGCTACAGAGATATTGAGATTGACAAAATAATAATCCTAAAGATATAGAATATACACCGCACGAAACTCTAAGTGGGCGTAGTCAAAGGACGACCTCACGCGACGAAATTGCACACAGCGTCATCTGTTCATTTATCCTTCCTTGCAGAACATATGAACACGAACGGGGCTCAAAGGCCGTATGAGTCATTGATTGCGAGGATGTTGGTGTGAGAACCGTGAATGCCATTAGTGCATCAATTCTGCAGCCCGACCATCACAACGTGATAAAAGTACACACCTTGTAATATAGGAATTATTTCTTCTGCACATTAATCCCGACTAGGGGGAGGGGGGGGGATTGCAGATGTCCGACTATGTTGCTAGGCGCTGGGGATTTGGAGGGCGTTGGCGGTTTGGCGAAACCCTCTCCATCTTGTTCGTGATGCATCACTTCTTCGTGGTATATGCAGCCCTGAGCTCATGTCACGAAATTATCCTTGTAGATCTATACTCACCAAGAACCATTGTGCTAATAATAGACGCGGCATTCTCACTATACGGGGTGCTTCATTGATAAGATAAGCAGCACCCTTCATGTGTTCACCACGTAAAACTCATTTAGAAGTATGAAAAACACGGATGCAAACATTATTGAATATTGCACAACCATTCGTGCGCTGTGACGAAGCGAACGACAGCATAATAATCACCTGGGGAGCAATGGCGTGTATGAGAGTCAATGGGCTCACGTCGGTCTTATGATTAGCAAGCTACCTGCTTCCATATTGCATTCTAATGGTATAAAAACTGATGACAGACGTTGAACATCTCCTTCTTATCGATGTACATTTATTTTCACATTATACGAACAAAACAGTGTTCATTGTTTGCACGTGCGCGAACTGAAACCCTTTATCTATTCATTCATTATTGATCCCTCAGACGCGAACATTTTCCTGTCCATAAGAATTTCTAGGAAGTTCGTTATATGCAGCATCGAAGGGTTCACCCATTTCTCCTTATTTTGCAGATTCCAGATGACGACAGCCAAGGAACCCCCACCCGCGCATGCGCCGCAGAACCCAGAAGATGGGATCTGCTGCTGCCCTCATTCCGCTCTTCCCTACATCGCCCTCACTGTCCACTACATTCCGCGGACTTTGGTCATTCTGGGCAGCACACTGTTATTCGTTGGTGTTATCATTGTGGCCATCGCATTCTCGGAGGAAGCGGACAGTAAGCGCTCCATTGGGCCGGCGTTGAGCGGCGTCGGTGGCGCGTTGCTCATCGGAGGCTTACTCTGGTTGTACTGGCGCCATTACACCAAGATGCGTTACGAAGATCGCGGTGTTTACATTCCACCAAGGACGACGACACCTAGCGTTATGACGGCGCCGAAACAAAGCAACGTGTACGTCGTGAACACCCCAAAAGACCCTGTGATAAAGGGCAACCAGTTCACAAAAAACCACCCCACACCGGAAGTGACTCAGCAAATCCAAGTGGCTGTGACTGTGGAGCATGCGCACGCGGTTTCACCGGATGTAACGTTTGGCACCCCAAATATCGCCTACGAATATTCGGAATCAGAGGACAGCGATGGTGAGAAGGTCACAAAGCATCCGAATCACCTCGAAGCGGCCGAAATGAAGGGCGACGACTTGTTCATGTCGAGAAACAGTAACTGCAGCGTCATCAGCACTGACTCAGATGTTTTCTAGTTATTCTATTTTGTTACTTTTCATTTTGCAGTGAGGTACTCGTTCATCAACACTCTAGCCTTCTTGCATCCTTTTGGATCGCGTGTTACACTTATTTTTATTCAAATGCATGGTTATCCTACGTATATTACGGAGTACCATGCAGGCATCATTCACTCGGTCGAATGCTACCGAACGATCTAGATATATAATATGTTGGCTATCAGTATCATAAGCACAGGATGCAATTATGAAAATTCCTTACTGAGCTTTCCTTGTAGGAGTTTCGTAATTTTAAAGATTTGAAACCGTCCAACGAACGACAATACCCACCAAGAATGAATTCAATATACCTGTTTATCTATCACAATATTTGAACAAAATGAAATACAACATTGATTTGAGATTCTATACATTGCCATTTTGCGTTTTCAAAAACATATATTACTTAATCACAATTAGGGAATTATTCGAACAGAACGACATTAGTTTTACTCAACATTTAAACTATGGTTGATGGCCGTGTGCGACATGTTGCTAGGAGTTTGACCACCGGAGTACGAAGGCGAAAACTGGACAATCAGTACAAAGTAACTGACCAGAACTCCCACAATCTTAAGAAAAAACATCTGCACAAAAGGACAAGAGATCGCAGAAGAGCTCACCGTCAGCAGAGTGGGTTTGTCAATTACAAACATCGAGGCAGCTGTTAATCCAATCGGAGGTCCGGTTAATCGCGAGAGGAACGTGCTTACCTGCAGGTACATGTATAGCAGGTAACAGTGATTGAACGGTATGTAAGTTGCCATGTCTCACTTGGAGCCTGAATGTATCAGTTGTGTTCAGGAGAGATATGTTGTAGGCATCATTGGCGAGTGCATGGGCCTGTGGTTAAAAGGTAAGATGAAATGAACACGAAACGATTACGTCACCTCGTTATTAACGTATGCTCCAAAGATGATGATACAAAATAGAGTAATCGCGCTGTTCATGATCCAAGAAGTTATCATCACAGCCATGAATGAATCCTCTCGAACCCTCTGCCACCAGATGACGTTATAGATGGAGAGCAAGATCCCGACCATACACACCACGAACGAGAAGCCTACCGACAGATGAATGCTGGCATCGATGTCGTTAATGAATCGACAGATCGACTGGTGCCGCTGGCGGTACTCTTCCAATTCGCCGTGGAACTCTCCGTCATTTGTGAGACGCTTTCTGAATTCGCGATTAAACTCCCTCAGTTCGTAGTGGGCGACATCCGCCAGAAAGAAAATCAAGACGTTGACGAAGATCCACGAACCACTGATCAGGATATTCAAAAGCACGCTGATAACCCGTATGACATCGATGTAAGAACTGTCAATTGAGAATGGTACAAGATTGGCGTCCAGGAAGGAGGTGGCAAATTGTGCGTACAGGGAACTTATAATGGATGTCAGCAGATAGCACCAGCCTGTTGTGATGTAAATCCGACTTTTCTTCTTGAAGTGGGCTGTCTTCGTCTTGGATGGACGAGGGTTGAATTCCTTCCAGGAGGTAAACACGGTCACGAGTCGCCTTTCGCAGATGCACACCTTGTACATATTGAAAGAGTTTGTCACAGCCAGAAGCATCCAGCTGTAGAACATGACGTCCCAGAAGAACTCTGGGTTGATCTTAGCGTTGACGAAGTTGAATCCCATCCGAATCTGGTTCAAAACCAGCAATAAGAAAACTGCGACGAGATGAACCTTGGAGGCCGTCCATTTCGTCCCGGGGTCTTCGTTGATGTGAATTGCTCCAAAAATGTGCAGCGAAGTGACCAGACAATGCATCGATTTGAAAAGTTCATTGGTGGAAAGGGCAAGTGGATCTGGTTCCTCATGGGAATCTTCCGTCTCTTTGACGTGAATGACTTCGATGGCGTGCACCTGTTTCTTCATGACAACGTTCATCAACTGACGTGGCTCGGTTGAGGTCGTTGGTTTTAATGCAGCCAACTATTCTATGGGTAAGCCAGACAATGATAGCAAAATAATGGTCACAGAAGATTGGCAAACAAATCACCGAATTCATAATGATTGAATGAATGGAAATGTGCCGACTCATGCTAATGGGGAAGAAAAAAAAAAAAAAAAAAAAGGGCGGAAGGCACGGGGGGCAAATAGGTGAACAAAAAAGCGTGATTGCGGCGTATACATGTACACAGAAAAGTACAATGAACGCATTGGTGCGTACTCATTATTATTTCATAAGTTTGGCCTTCATCAACAGCACTATGGCCGATTGGCACATTGCACTGCGTAGCATACTTTGTCTAAAATGCAAACGCCAATCGCGACCCGTAGAAACAATGATGGCAGGTGATAGCTGACGCCCTTTGTGTGGAATTCACAAGAATGTCTACTGTCTAGTATGCTAATTTATAGTCTGAGATTATTTCCTCACACTTGTAGGAGTAGCAGCTGGACGTTTTCCTTTGCTTTCTAATCTATTATTTCGTAGGGGCCTATATAACTAAAAAAAAAAGAACTCTATTTCCAGGGAGAATATGCACTGTTCTTGTCTCTTTTATACCATGGAAATGATGTCAGGAAATTATTAATTTGCATTAGAATGATTCACACAAATGACTGTGCATGAGCGACTTGTGCGTAGTGCAGTGTGACATCCACTTCTACCATAATTTCCTTCTGGTCTTAACCTAAAATTATATTGATGAAATTACGGAAATACATTGTCTAATTTTATCTCGGATATAGTTTCAGATATAGCATGCAGGCCGCCACATTTCAGCTGCTTGTGAAGACATTCTGTATTCGAGAACTTTTTGATCAGTATTCGATATTATTATTATTTTGTGTGATTTTTATTATTAAATGTATTTGTATTGTTTCAAATCGATATTTTTCTATAGAATTATGTGTATTCTTTTTAATTGTAACAACAAAATGCAAACAAGTAACAGCTTTGTGAGGAAACCTTTCATAATCATCGTCTTTAGTCGTGATACCTAAATTTTATTTTCGCTCTTTTTAAGAGGTCACACATCGATCTTTGATAATCAAATATTAAAAAAAAAAAAAAAAAAAAAAAAAAAACAAAAAAACCAAATATAAATTCCGAAACTCCTTTTGATTCATAATCTATTCTTTCTCTTTGATGTAGACCAATAAACAATATTGTAAACCTGAATTTATTTACACATCACTTGAATAAATCTCGTTATCAAACATTTGTACGATTGGGTTACCAGAAATCCAGGTATCTCATCTCGACTGGTCTTCGGAGCAACCCGAACCCTCTTTCCATTATCACATGAGCTACCCCCAAAGCTCTGACGTATCGGGATGTCATTTTACAATCTTATTGAGTGGTATCAATAGATTGCCCCCCCCCACCTTTAAGCCATTGGAGTATCCACACGGATGGCAATCGTACCATCACATTCAGATATAGATTACAAAATAGCCAACGTTTCATCTCCTTTGAAGTTGTAATGCTTCTGAAATTAGCGCTATCTAATCTCTCCATAATACACAATGATCAGAGCAAAGAAATTTTCCAATTTTGAAGATAAGATGCTGGAGCAGATTGAAGAAGCTCAAAGCCCTGTTGATTTATGAAGAACACGTTGTAGAAAACAAATCCACATTGGAGGAACTTTTTTGGGGTGAGTCCTGACTACTTCTGCGTGTTATTTCCAGGGTACAACGAATGCGCCACGAGTGAATATCACGCTATCAGTTTGAACTTCATAAGCTGCAATGTTATAGATTTCTTAATATGAGAGCTGTAAATTTTATAGTCTCGAGTGAATCCACTTACCTAATTCTTCTCCTTATAGAGCTCTTAATTAATTTATGATCTCTCGTTTGAAGAGCACCCGATTGACTCAAGTCTTTAAAAAAACACCACCCGAAGTGGTGGTAAATATATGTCTTGAGAGAATGTTTTGTGCATAATGTTGTGGGGAGTACTTCTAAGCGTACTCGAAACAAGAGTGCCGCGAAACAATCTTATCTTTTGATTTAGTTACCGATACTTATGGAGTATCCTCTAATTAATTGATCACTAGTACTTAATCAGTAATAATTATTGGTCAGTATACAATACAAGCATATAGATAGGGCAGAGCACGTGACCGAGCATAATACTTATATGCTCACCAGACACTCTCTCAATCGGAGTACTCAGATCGCTTCTTCTCTTGGTCAGTCACACCTCAGAACATGGAGTCACACTGCATGATCAACACTCGCAAATATTCATTAAGTAGAGATGCGTAACTTTTAGAAATGATAATATCAACACCACTGGGCAATGTGGTGCAGATTTGTCTGTGAAATTTGGCATGAATGTATTTCCCCGACCTTTCTTCTTCTTTCCGTCCACATTTTAGACAGTAGCACACAGAGTCAGGTACGGAGTACTGTTCACTATGCAGAGATTCACTCTCATCTACCAAAGTATCTCTATGTCTTAGTTGAGGCCACACACTCTCTCTGAAAGATGAAAGAAACCCTCGATTTCTTCAACCAGTGAAACAATCACAAAAACTGATGGCTCATCAACAAAAAATCCTACCCTCCCGATTGATCAACGATAAGTGAAATGCTCTTCAAACAACTACTCGGGCCTCTTCACATCCCTATACTAACGTCATTCCCGCGTAGCCAATCAGCAGCGAGCAGTAGTTTGATTGACAACCGACTCCTTAATTTTCAAACATTTTCTTCATCGTCTGCTTCTGTGTCCACAGATTTACCAACTGAAGACTGGTCTCGTGGCATGGATTCCGAGCAAGGTAATGTCCCGTTGTGATCTTCTTGTGATGAAATTGACTTGCGTCCTGGATGTCGGTGCGGATGGTCGCCACTTTGAGTCCATTCACGCGGCTGCAAATGCATCTCTTTCTACTGTTCTCTAATTCGCATACAGTTAAAAGTCATTGGCGGCCCAGGTGGGAGATTCTGAACTTAGCGTTAATGTCGTTGAATTGCTGTTTCCGTCTGTGTGCTCCCTTGCATGACGACGTGCCGCCCAATCTGAGCAGTTCTGAAATTTCAGGATAATACTAGTATTAATCGTTACCATGAAAATTATAGGCCACATATTCATCGAAGCACAGATGCGTGAAGCATCCTTTGACGCAAAGTTTTCTGCTGATTCTTCTGTGAATTCGATTTGAGGGATGCGTAATTCCGGTTCGATTCTTGTGGGGGAAATTGTCGGGGTCAAATTCCGTCCTGGAAACCCTCATGTTCATCACAGCACGACGCATTGCATAGCATCGAAATGCGGCACCTGGTAGAACAGAGGTGGGATATTGTGCTCGAGTAATTAGACAGGCTTCAGTAACCTTCGCGGTTGCTCTAATTTAATTTGTATGCTCTTCGGGGAGTTGAGATTATGTTGGTGTTGATGGGTCCAGTAACCAGGAAAGTGACGGTGAAGTCAGAGAGACGGACATTGCATAAGTGATCCTGAATAGTAAACTCCATATTTTAATATGTCAAAAATTATTATCGTTTTGTGCTAATATAGGTTGTAAAAGTGGCAAATTCTGATCTTGTGAATTCCAGACTGCATGGAGGTACAACGATCGATCTTGCAGTTGCGTTGATTGATTCATTCTGATTAATTTGTGTCAGTCCCAAAAAGAATACAACCCTTCATAGTTATACTGTATCTCTAATTGTTATCAGACTTTCCTTTCTACTTTGCTACTGTAGAACTCGCGAATGAAGTGCTTGATTCAAGGCTGACGAGGCTGTTTCATATCGAGTCTCAGGCCAAGTTGTCAAAGAGCTGCTGGGTTGAAAAATTACCTCTGTCGTAATTGTGTAAATCTATTTAAATTATCACACTTAGCGTCTAAATCAAAAAGTGTGAAGGTATCAAGATACATGAGGTTTTGAACTTTTGATGCAATCAATTAATTTTCTTTGTGAGTTGCGTTTCAGATCATGGATAGCAAAAAACCTGATTTTGTTTGAAATGTGTAAAAAAAACCCCATAAAATATGAGTGTATAATTTTTGTTTATCAGATGTCTGAGAGCATTTTAGAAATAGTTTTGGAAATTAGGCGCCTTCTAACACACTTTTGTGCAATGGCAAATAGAATACATTACATGAAATCAGCGTACGAAGGATTTTCGAAATATTTACATACAAATATCCCTTTTGCGATACAGGATCGTTGGATGAGTCGATGAGTAAGCCCAGACGGAGCAGGACGACCTTCACCTCAGAGCAAATCAGCGACCTCGAATTGACCTTCAAACTGACCCATTATCCGGATGTTTCGTCGAGGGAGAAATTGGCGATAAAAACCGGTTTATCGGAAACTCGCATTCAGGTATGCATCCCGAAAAATGTGTGAGAATCAAAAAACACTCAGAACAGGGCAAAATTTGTTTATTATTGAATCACATCAGTTATGTTAGTGGTTGAAAAATGTATATATGACTTGTCCAAGTTGGGCCGGCCAGGTATCTGGGAATGTATTATTGGTAATATCATTAAATGTTCTTATAAGAGCACAAAATTATTTTATCGGATATTTGAATATTGTTTCTGTTTGATGTTACTGTCATTTGATTTTAGTGCTTCCTTGTTGGGCTTCGTCTGAGATGTGACCTCTGGTCATGGGTGGCAAAAGAGAACGTTGTTCTGATTTATTTTGGCCCTTCCCCAAGCACAACTTGCTTATAATTATAGCAGTGTTGCATGTCCTGTTTTCCTTCTCGTAGTAAGGCTGTCGACTGCATCCAACCCAAGAATTCTCAGAGTTCATCGGGTTTGCACAGACAGTTATCTCCGGCATGTGCAACACAGACGCAGCCTATCTCTAGTGCAGACCAGGTCAACGTTTTATACAGAGTGGGTCAAAAGTAGTCTATCAACTCCATGTTAAAAACAAAACTCTAAAGTTTGCCAAAATGTTTCAATTATTCCGAAAGATAATACCTGGTATGGATTGACTATGTTATTCTGCGCCCATTTGTGTAAAGAAACCAATTTAAGTAAAAAGTTTATTTTGAATGAGGGAGGAACATTTAAATGCGTGTGGTGTATGATTGCAAGGAGAGCAAAATGAGCCCCTGAACGAGCATTAAGGAATGCCATCTCTTTGCATGGCGATTCAATACAAACTCTCTGCTTTGTTTTGATTTTAGGCGATAAACATTAGTGCTACTGCCACAACCATATCACTCTCAAACAAACAATAGTACGAGAGCGTTGCCTTAATTGTGCGTTCAATGAAGCTTATCCATGGTCCGGGGCTCTGTTTGCCGCCAAAAGTGGCAATATCGCAAAATGTTGAATGACTCTATTAACTGAGATAAATCGGCATAAATGTTGATGGAATTTCAATATAAATGATAGGAATAGCAGCATACCATGTTAGACTAACCATACCAAGTATTTATTTCTCTTATCTTAGCGTGGTTTTTACACTGCGACCGGTTTTGAAACACTTTCTCAGAAATGCGCAGCGCAATTGAAAAGCATTGAGATCTTTAACATGAAGTATATAGACTACTTTTGGCCCACTCTGTATGTCTCTGCCTGCTTTCGAATCCCGAATTACAATAGGATTGGCAATGTTTACCCACAAACAATGCAACGTGATTGAGTAGCAGATTGACATGGGCACATGGCACATCACATATTTTTTTCTGTGTTATTTAAATCGTTCAAGTGCCATAATTCATAAAAAAACAACACGATATGCAGTGTTAATTATAATAATTAATCAACTCAAGATTATAGATGAGCAAAATAATGTGGGTTAAATATACACGTATTGACCTACTCACGTATGAACTTATAGTGATTTCATTCGAATACACCGCATGACCCCAGTCTTCACTCAATGATCATCTTTGCCTTCTTGATTGTCTGTCGAATAGCACACATAATAAGATTATACGCCATTAACCATCCTTCACTTGCTCTGTTGACAACGAAGCTGGCAGCGAGTGAGACTAATGGGACCCCTGTCAACGCCAATCAAGGATACTTTTTTATCGCTTTCAAGATAACAACTATACGTACGTTAGCACAAAAAGCAAGCGTACTTCTTTATGTGATTGATCAAGTAGGCCTATTCACAAAAAGTAATTCGTTTTCCTTCTAACTAATACTTAGTAGAAATTTTTATGCGGTGCTTATAATTATGAACATGTTTTGTGTTGTGACGTTGGTCACGCATATGGACCAAATCTTTGTTTGGATGTTCATTCAATTCTCGGTTCGAGCTTCTGGTCTTGAGCAGTGCTCGGCCGGTTTCGGTTTTCTCATCCGAAATTTGTTTACATTGCAGTGAGGGAATTTACAGCATTAAAAAAAAAAAAAAAAAAAAAAAAAAAAAAACAAACAATCGGTCAGCGCCGGGAAGCTAAATCATAAGGGGGGTGGGTGCCAGTCGTTTTTAAGCATCCGTCAATTTGGACCGATGTTATATGCGTATAGTGTCGATTTACATGTATTAGAAAGTTTCTGAGAAATGGCAAGCACCAACAGAAGAAAGCAAGAGTGAAACTTTTCCCCTCTCTTGATCTATCGATATGGTGCTATCAGAGCTATTGTCTCCCAATAAATTTCGATCCCTTTTCAGATTTGGTTCCAGAATCGCAGAGCTAAATGGCGGAAGAACGAAAAGTTGAGTAACTTTGGCGGACTTCAGTTTATGACGGACAACGCCGATTACGTTCCCGCCCCAAGGATGTGCATCCGCAGGAAAGAAATGGTACGCAACAGAATAATGAGTTCATTTCAATATTAACTTGAGGTAATCTTTCCACAGGAGAATGAAACTCAAATGACACCGCCACCCATTGCACTCAGTCCGAATTGGACTAGTTCCCCTCCGCGACCAGGAAGTAGTTTGCCGCCCTATTTGACCTTGACATCGATGCCGATGAGTTACTCCGCAGCACCGCCTTGTTTTTCCTCAGCGTTTACTAGGCTTTCCGAGGAACGCGCAAATTCGAATTTGAATTTGAATCCAAGATTTGATTTATTGGCTCTCGGCCAACAATACTCACAGTGCGTACCACCGCTCTCTAGGTACCACCCACCCCCGTTTCCTCATATTTATTTACAATAACTCAATTCTCTATAAGTTTTATTTCTGGATTCTCTATAAAATGTCAGGACTTCGGATCAAGTGTGGATGGAAGTGGGCTCAAGCAGGGGACGCGAGTGAGATGTGTCACGTTTTCAGCTGGGCAGATTGACAATGAATGAACGAGATTTCTTTGAAAGATAAAAGTTGACTCTGAGGACGAGAGAAATGTGAAGTTGTGAATGTAGACCCACATCGATTTGATCGATTGTTTGATATTTTCAATAACCAATTATTTTCTGTCACTTGTGCTCTTCACTTGGACTCAATGCGACAGATCTATGAATCGACAAGAGCTTATATACTATATGATCGCATTCTAATATTATATTCGTCTTAAGTGGAATTTTGCGATTAACATACTATTTTATTGAATAAAGTGCTTGCTTGTTTTCTTGCATTTAATATAACCGATTGTTTTTCTCGTTATTTCTCGATATTCATCCGATAATTATAAGGTTATGGCCTCAGAAATGTCGCGATGTTTCATTTCAAGGCCAATAGAAAACCCGATGGCTTTGCCAACCTACGGTAACCAGATAACTTTGATGTTGATATTGATTGGCACGAACCGATATAGATTAAGCATAAATAAATTGTAAAATTAACGTGACATCTACACGTTTACATAATTAACGAAGCGACGAAACGAAGAAATGCTGGTTTTCTTTATTGGTTTTTCTTTTCGCTTGATTTTAATCTGCAACCTGCAGGACCCATATGATCGTCCGTACATTTAATGGAACTAAATCTGGGTTAGATTCACAAGATGTAGCTGACGAATACCCTGAATCATCTGTTAAATAAAGGTCCCATTGGCTGATTTGGCTTCCTGGGCGAAAAAAGTGAGGACCATTTAATGAACACAAACATTGATAATTATAATGAATGTTCCCACTATGCATACATGTATATGGCATTTAGGCTCGGATACGGCCGGGTTTACATCGGGGTATTCAATGATGCACACACACGTTTCGGGGCCACTGCTTGCAAAATCATGGGTGATGGGTGATGAGTTTTCAAAAAAGACTACACGCACATTGCAAGTTCATTGCGGATGCATGCGCGGGAGTTATGGGATTGTTGGCAGCGCATGCGAAGCACTGTTTATTGTTACAGCAACATCAGGATATCACCGCTAAAAACCAACAAAACTATCGTTCAATATAACCTCAAAAGGTTGACAAATAATAATTATTCAACCGGAACGTTTATTATAAGTGATTAGTGTCCGAAATCATATCGTTTGTGGGCGTATTATTAAAGAGTAAAACGTGAGTTCTGCGATATTTCTATAACTGGCACTTTACCACCGTGACCTGGCTATATTTGCTGTTAGACAAGAATGCAGCGCGCCTATCATATGCGAAGAACTCTATGGTGACTAAATTGATTTATTACTTGATTGGAGTTCAGTCAAATCAGCTCTTCTCAATTAGGATTTTAATATAATATTATTTTCTCGAACGTATTACACATGTATATTATGCTAATGAATACCGAACAAAACAAAATAAAAGAGCAAAATTGAAGAAAATTAATGACCAAGCTGTACAAACATGACAAAAAAGCGGAGTCAACCTCTTAAGTACTCAGGAGACGTGTAACCATTCGTCATGCATTCTATTCCTAGCAAATCAATAATGGAGGCCGGGGTGGGGGGTGGGGGGGGGGGGGTCAATGGCAACAGTAATGATTTCGTCTTCGATAGGGCTCGACCAGATCTCTGAAATTATTGGTTTAATATTTTGTTTTGGGAATATTCTTTTCTTCATTCATGCAGACGCATTTAATAATTTTAATAATTTTAATAATTTTATATAAGACGGCTATTAGATCCAACATCCAACATAATGAATTTATCTTTTGGTTTGAACATCACATTGAATCCAACATTTCGCAGCCATGGCGACGCCAAAACCTTCTGTTTATGTATTGCATGAAATTAAAATGAAGGTGCCCCGCGACGGACGTTCACTGGTCGGTTGGTTGCATTGGCGGCAGATCCTTGAGTGGCATCTTTTGCTTTCTCTGTCTTTTATGACCCTTGGTCTTAAGCTTAACACAAACTGCTGCATTTGAATTATGATTGACTGGTATAATGGATGTCGTGAGTGAGTGATGGGGTTTTACGGCTCCACCCAATCCGATCGGATGATACGGGCGCCAGAACAGAAGGCCCGGGACCGGGGTTTCCCCCTACTCTTATCGATAAATCCCAAGGGTTCTTTATCCTGCATACCACCATAGACAGTAGTACACAGCGCCCGGCCTTGTTACGCAGTTGGGCAGCACTGCAGAGTCACCGAAGAATTACAATTATTACGGATTACAATTATAATTCACAATATAATGGATGTCGTTATGATCTAGTTATTACAGTGCATTACGTAGTTTATCGGATAGATCATCTTCATAGCGCTCATCGGCTGCTATTATCAGTAGACCCAGTGATCAATGTTCTCGTGAAATGCGTTATGCTCGGTATTCAGCACCCAGAGTGTCGGCCCTGGATGGAGTGATGTGGTTGGGGTACATGGGGAGCAGGTAAACACCGGGGTGTGCCAAGGCCGTTTCCAACGAGGCAAATGCGACACTGGCCAGCCAGCCCAGCAGCGGTGACTACCTCCTGCATGAGAACAGTGCAGGCCTAATTTGAATGCATGATTATGCATATCAGATCATTCAGATTTGCCACTTATTAGCCGTGAAGTTATGAATTGGCTTTATTAATTACAAGTTACAACCCACTTTATAGTTCATACATATACACCATAATCGCACATGCTTATTTCTTTATTGTTATTAGCCTCCTTGATGTAAGCATCATTTTTTTCGGTGACGGCACTGATTCTCAACTGCGTAAAATGGCCGGACGCTTTGTGTCACTGCGACAACCATGGCAACCAGCCGCTTTGAATAATTATTGATCGGAGAATTTCATTTAAATTAATTGGATAATTCGCGAGAAATATCAGATATTGAGGGTAGAAATTTCAACCATTGGGTCAACGACCCTGAGCTGAAAATTTTGGTATCTTTTTATTATAATTATATTGTCTTTTCAAAATCAACATTGAAACATGAAATACTCATCAAACTGTAAATCATACTCATCGAGCTGTAAATGTAAACCAAAAGCTACTAAGTGAGCTTGGTCTATGTATACCAAAGAAACTCTCACTCACCCGAGAGCAATCAACAAAAAGATCTGACGACAACCACCGTTAAGGAAACGAAACCCACAATCTTAAATTTGACCAGGAGCAACATATATTCCGCCACCATAGCCACCCATGGTATAGACTCTACAAAGCACACTGGTAGAGACCTACCTTGGGACCACCCCGTCAGATTTGATTAGAAGTACCATTTACCTTAGTGTATCTTTGTTTTGAGACTTCAAAACCATTCATTACAGAGAGTATATGACATGGCCCGAACACTTGACCTCGAACAACGAATCAACGGCGCGACGCATACAAAAAGATAAAAGCTAGATCTGATATTCACAGACATCTCTGATGCAATAACAAAGACCATTCAAGACGCAGACGTAGGATTATGGATGCATTGGAGCTGAACCTAGAAATTGATAACTTCTACCGACTGGGAAAAATACCCAATGAAGACGCCGACAGGGAACATACTACTAGCAGACCCCTGAAGTTGTGCTTCAATAGTGAAGACAAGGTGAAGATGTTCATGGGGAGGCTGAACAAATTAAGAGATGCAGAGGAAGATATGAAACGAATTAGAATTCAACACGACATGAATTTACAAGAAAGAGCCGAGACTAGAGAACTGGTACATGAATAAAAAAACTTAACACTAATTATGGCATAGATGGAAATATATTAACTTTGATATCGCTTTCGTAATTTCGTAATTAATCGAAAGGGAGCACTTGTCATATAACCTTGGACCCCAAATCATGCATTTGTGGGGAGGGTCCCTCCATCGCTCTAAAAAGGGCGCTATGATTGTTTAGGGGTATAGAGACAAAAATGGGGTATGTTTTTTTGGGGGGCAAAGTTAGCGATATGTGTATGCCGCCATCTCTCTTCTACCAGCCTTGCGCATCTCCGTCCTTGTCTGCTTTGGCTGGGAAGAGAGGAAACATGCAATTATGAGTGAAGATAAACTTACCTGTGGTGTGATTCGATTTCGGACCTTTGACCCCAAAGGACAACCGGTCTATCCGCGATTGTGCCAGCGCGGAAATCGATAAAGGTGTTGAGTTGTGTGTGCATTAAAAGAAAGGTGAAAGGTATGTAATTATAATATTATAATGTGACCTCGTGACCTGGCAAGGTGTGTCGTATTTGAGAAGCACGTGGCTTTGTTTAACAACCGTTTAACTTGGCTTACCTTGAGTGTATTTATACGCGTTCGTGATCATGAATTGGTGCCAATGGGGTGAGGGTTGACTTTGGCGCGTGATGGATGAAATCGAGTGAGCAATTTAGATATGTAGAAAAGTATAAAAAAGAGGAAATGTAAATGTAGAATGCAATAGCCACGAAAGTGTGTGTTAGAGAAGATATGTGAACCAAAGGAGCGAAACGAAGCATCGGGGGTCGGTTGCGGTGAGGAGGGAGTATTAAGCTTTCGGATTCAAAAAAAAAAAAAAAAAAAAAAAAAAATGCAAGGGGCGTCCATAATGACTGCCACAGCATTTTATGCTTCTATTATGGACGCCCCTGTGATGATTGACTGGTTGTTTGGATTCGGCCTGTTAAAGCAAAATCGGTGAGTAACGAAGAAAGTCGTAATGGCATAAAAGACGGGATATGTGATATAATTTTAGTGATTGCCCGGTGTGTCATCAAGTGATGAAGAAGGTGTGCGAGGAGAAGTTATCGGATGGATTGATTAGGAGGTGAGTGAAAGAAATGAAGGTATGCAAGAAAGGCTGAAAATAATTTGTTATTGTAGATGTGACCGTAAAGTTGATTGAAGAAGACATGTGAAGGATGTCGGCATCCGACATGGTTCATGGTTTTCGGAATCGAAAATGACTATTTCCGAAATAATGGAGCTGACGTTCTGGTGGGTCAGAAAAGATAAGCACGTAAGTTATACGAAATATGGAAGAAGATATAAGAATAAAGATTGTTTGTCTTTGCAGGATGTGATAATGAATGAAATTGGCCACAGATAACATGCAATTGTTGATTGGGGAAATTATAGTAAAAAAAAAAAAAAAAAAGTGGTTTTGTGTATATGGAGAAATTTGGAGAGGAGGGAGTAATGGTTGAAATTGATAAATCAAAATTTGGGAAACGAAAATATTATAGGAGTCATCGGGTGGAGGGTAGATGGGTTTTTGGAGGGAGGGAGAAGGAGAATAAGAGGAATTGGTTTTTTTGAAGTCTTAAAAAAAGAGAGATAAAGATAGGTTGCTGGAAGTAATTAAGCGAAAGATTATTATTGGGTCAATCATCGTATCGGATTGTTGGAAAGCCTATGATTGTTTAGAAAGTGGAAGGGTATAGGCACTTGACGGTCAATCATAGTGAAAAATTGAAAGACCATGAAACTGGAGCACATACAAATTCGATAGAAGGAACATAACAAAAGATAAAGCATGGGGTTCATTTTTTCCGAAATTTGATATAAAATCAGGGGTTTTGGGTGGTTATTTGGCAGAATATCATTGACGTTGTTTTGTGAGTGATTCAGGTGATGGATATATGAAGTTTTTGGAATGCATCAGGGAGGAATTCAATGGCAAGTGTGCGAAAGAAGATTGTTTAATTCATTGTTTGTCAGAAGGGAATAAAGAGGGAGGGGCCGATGAAGTGTCTTAGTAGTATGTTAATGTAGTTCAGTTAAGTAAACAAATAAAGAAGGCTGTTTCATCAATGCAATACGTTGATTAATTATTGAAAGCAAAGAAATAAAAAAAAACTTAAAAGATAAAATAAAGCGTTTGACTTGTTGATAATTGTGTGTTAGTTATGAATCGGTGGTTATGTGAATGGTTATGAAAGTGAATAGATAAAGTGAAGTAATATGAATCTTAATGACGCGTCGGCGGTGCGGGGCTGGTTTAATAAAGCTGATGATGAATGTTTGTATGTATAATGCATTTGGGGAGTGTTGAATGTGAGGAAATGTGCGTGTATGGTGGTGAACTTTTTGTGTGTGTATGCCAATGAGCGCCGATCGGGGTTTCGAAATACACATCGCGGTTATGCGGCTTGATGCATGAAGCCTGAACTTGGTATCATCGATGTGTGAATAAATGTATTTGGTAATTATTGTTGAATGGCGAAGAATGTGGGGGTTCAACATGAATGGTGAAGGACTATTTCGTGTGTGCGTAGTAATGCATTCATGTCATGAATAATGTGTTGTTAGGTTTGTTTATGCGTAGTAATACAACAATGGCGGATTATGTTTGATTCAATATGAGTTAAACATGAAAGTGCTGATATAGTGATCGAGCGACTTTAATTCTGCAACAATTACGAACTGTTAGTACAACAAAAATAAGACATGGGGATGGAATATATCGGTTGAGTGGGTCTAGAGGATGTTCAGGGAGTGTGTCAAAAGTATTGAAATAAACATTTCATTCATGAATTACTCGCGTTATTCATCTATTGAATGAACCAGTTTTCTTCCAAAGTTCCCACCAAGTTCTTGTCGAGTCAATTTCAAAATTCCCCTATATATTCGACAACTCCTGTTTGATGATTTGCCGTTGTTAAAATTTCTCTTGTGCACAATGTCACGACTTTCTACGAGCCAACGGAATGTTTGTTGCAAAGACTCTATTGAGATGGACGCGCCGCTCTCATAGGCGCCAGCATAAACAGCTACGCAACGCACGCTAAGTGGCTGGTCGAGTGTTAATAACTTCCGGTCTTCTGCTATTGTTATTCCCCGCTCGTTGACTCCACTGAAAAAAAGAAATAAAAGACCAGCTGTTCTCTATTATTCGACTCCAAACCACCGAAGACCTGGG
>KB309928.1:357524-374677 GCA_000328365.1 Capitella teleta
TGATGCACGTGAACTTTCCGCAAAGAATCANGCTTTTTCAATCATTACCTCTAAATGGGGTTATCTTACCGCTTATTGTTTTAATATGACATTTTCATCTAATTGCCAATTTTAGTTAATTTTTCATTGTACTGCGCTGCCAAAATAAATGAACTAATCTTTTATATTACTTTGTCTTGTTTTCGTGCTTTATTCTTCATTATGTATACACGTAGGTAGCTTGCATACTACAGCGAGACAGGTATGTAGACCTCGCCCGACTTATCTGAGCCTAATTAGCGGTA
Organism: Capitella teleta; assembly: GCA_000328365.1. Lineage (NCBI taxonomy): Eukaryota > Metazoa > Annelida > Polychaeta > Capitellidae > Capitella > Capitella teleta. The sequence goes on from KB309928.1 coordinate 357,809, forward strand.
TGTATGAATAGTTGTGCGTTTAGTAGCAGAGCTCAATGCCTGGCGTATATTGAAAGACTTAGAGACTTTTGTGATATTCTACTAATTCAAGTAGTACCTAGTAGAGGTCATCTGTTATATTATATTAAATCTATTATCTATTAAATTATTATAAGATAACACAATATAACGTACGTATATAATATTTATTTCGCATATACATGTTCATAAAATAAGACATAGAAAGGAACTATATAAAATAAAAATAAAAACTAAATAAATATAAATATGATAAAAACTTATTTATTTGATTTTTTTTGAATACATGTAGACAATGTATATATACATAGTCTCAAACAAATAAAATATGTTGACATTTAATATATTTTTACAAGTGTTCTGGTATGCTCTGGGATGATCCTCCTCCTGGGCTTAAAACTGTGAGGCCTACAGGTGATGAGAAAAAACAAGGGCGACTCATGGTAGCCCTCAAGGCATATGCCCAGGGGTCAATTTTGCAATAATTGGCGTAAAATACTTTGGTACTGCACAACATAGAATTTTAGGTAAATGAAATGTTGATAAAATTATTTAATTGGGCCAAATTGAAATTCCTGCACATTGGCTTACATGTTAGATAAAAGCACCAAAAACAGCACTTTATCGATAGCATTCATGTCAAGACGAAGGGAATATATGAAGCCATAGATACGGAAACCAGGTGCTCTAATCTACAGGCTGGTCCATCCCGTTAACTTTATTTCTGTCTCATCGTGGCCGATTACACGGGTTATAATTTATTTTCAACTAATATTGTCATCTAAATTACCTGTATCGCCCTGAAAATGATAATGCTCAGTCGCCCTTAAATTGCATTCGAGTAATTAAAGCTCATAATATAATTATGTGACGAATTCAGCTTTTACTTTTTAAGTCGTTCAAACACACTTCTAATGAATACCTTTGCCAATATCTTTTGAGTTATAATTGTTACTAGATGTAAAAATAAAAAAGTATTATCATATATTTTTAGTCATAAATTAATTATAAAGGCAGATTCGATTCGACTGTGATCTGTTTCATGCATATCTATTCTCGCTTTCATTATAGTGAAATACACATGAAATGACGAGGAACATAGAAGATAATGACCACGGAAAATCTAATAGGATCCGTATATATCACCCCAATATCCAACGGGTTGGACTTGGGGTGGTACATACGGACCCATACACACAAAGTAACAAACATGCCTCATACCTCAAATTAAGAAAAGAAAAGAAAAACGAAAGGAGCGATTTTGCAACATAATGTCCCACATCACGGAACAGGTTTTGTGTTGGGCTTTTCAGAAACACACTGTGATCAGTACCAACAGCTCTGAGTATGGCGATTAATAAATTAGTGATCTCGCAATACCACGCGACTTGCTTGCGTGACCCCGAAATGAGGAAAACGGGGAAGGGACTTCAAAGGAGTGTCCCCGTTTCAAAGTTATAGTAATGCTGTAATCGAAATATCCTTTATCATCGGCTGATTGGATTTTTTTTTTCAGGTTAAAATTACCTGCAGTTTTTTTTTATATAAAGAACAACCTTCAATGCACCTTACTCCCCACCTGCACTATTTCGTTTTACACGAGTAAAACGAAATGGTGTAATTATAAACCGTTGAAAAAACCCACTTTTCTTCATTCTGTGGGCCCGACTAGAGTCACACTTCATGTGGGCTCCGATTGAGAGGTAGGTAATGCGGTCGACTCCAGTCAAGTTGGTGTCGCCTATGGGCCATGGATGCATGGATGATCCTCGTCAACACCGTGATTCCTTGGAGGTTGAACCGGAGACCATTTTCTTGGATGGAGGATATAGGACTTCGTTCATTACGAGCTGAAAGCCGCTGGGGGCTGTGCTTGGAAGAGTTGTGTTGTCGGCATATTAAAAGTCTAAAACACATCAAAGTGTTGCTCTTTCATCATTAATTTTCAACGGGATGTGTCAAGATAATGAATGAGATATTTGTAAAATATATAGAACAAGAACAGAGAGGGAAGACAACCTTATAATGAGTGCCACGATTCACTTTGCTGGACTGACCGGTGCATGCGTGATACCCGCTCAAACACTGCAGGCACAGACAGATAATATCCGGATTGTAATTCACTCCACATAATATTATTGCCTTGCTTCCTCAAGCAGAACTATGTGAGGGGTACAATCGGAAACGCCCCATGTGTCCAGGCTGCTGAGAAAGAAAATTTGTCCCTCTACCAGGCACAAAAGCCAGAAATAAAATAAAATAAAAATAAATAAAAAACGCATGATGGTTGGGCAACTCTTTATAGATGAGAATAGCCAGTATTGATTATCCCATGGATCACGGAAGAGTGTTTATTGTGCCGCAGAGCCAAGCATTTTGTGAACGTTTGGCAGATCGAGTCCTGAACCGCGCGATAATTAAATGAATACCAGACTGATTAATATCATAAGATCTTTCTTCAAAAAGGTGCAATAATAACAAAGCAATTTCCTTTACATATTGATTAGATAACTTTGAAATGGTGGTTCAAGACTAATTTTATGCGGCTGAGTACAAGGGCACAAGTCAGTTTCGCGATGCCAGGAACGGGGTTATAGATATATCTGTGACCTTTGTGACCTTTGTGACCTTTGTGATCTTTATGCTACTTAATTTGCTCATTTTAAGACTTCTTCAACTTCTCTTTTGAACTCTTTGGACGGTTTATTCTTTAATCAATGTTTATCAAATTATCAATATCTGGTGTAACTTTCGGCAGCTGTTTAGTGAATCGAGGCACACAGCCCTGGTTATAATTCACATAAAAAGCCAACAGGCTGTACGATTCTTCAAGCACTCACCATGAAGTTATTCCTCGCTTGCGCTGTTCTCCGTAAGTCACATTTCACTTTTTATTTTGTAATTTACCACAATGGCCAACGATTTGCCTTTGGCTTGACCCGCTGTGTATATTAAACTTCATTAACAATATTGTACAAATATATATTGATTATACTCCCACTGTCTTATATAACTTCGGGATCTCAGAAGGCGCATTTAAGCAACAGTGAAATACAGGAGGTTGGTGGTTGGGTTGCAACCTCAAACGACCAGCTGAAGGCGATCTGGTCAACCGTTGATTCTTGTTTAGGTTTTAAATATCCGCCAAAGAAACAGCTTGCTGATAAAAGTCATTCAGTGAACGAAGTGACTCCGTTTACAGCAGCTGTATGCGGAGCGTTCGCACTCCGTTTACAGCAGCAATTTCCGGAAACGGCCGACGAGCTCCGAACCTTACCGAATCATAGAACGTGCGGCTTGTCCTGGTGGTTTGATCAAAATCTTATCTAATTTTTACTGTTAAACAGTCGAAATTACAAACACAATTACAAAGAGTTAGGCAAAGCTTTGTAGACGCGGCCAATCAGTTCGACACTTAACGGAAATAATTCGCGATGAGACACCCAGTTCTCAGTATTAACATAGTTGATGATAACTGAGATGAACAACAATGTTTGTTTGTTTGTTTGTTTGTTTGTTTGTTTTTTTTTCTTCTTCATTTTTTTTGTTAAGTAATTGTCTTTAAATATTGACTTTATAAAATCTGCTTTTGTCTTTAAGCACATTCTCTCGCTGTAGTAAACGTTCGTTTCTTCTTGTTCTTGCACAACATGTAGCTGCTTAAAACGGAGTACGCCGTCAATGTGGCGCATCGCATTCAGCTGCTGTAAACGCTTCTTTATTAAAATGTGTCCGGATAGCAAGGCGGAAATTACCATGGGACATCACATCGAATAAACCAAATTTCAGTTTCAGTGATCCTGAGCCTCTGCTCGGCCCTGGAAGAATTCAATTGTCCGTTAGATGTGCATGGCGATTGTATCGAATACCGATACTACCACTCCGATTGCAGCAAGTACTGGCGTTGCTTCCTTGACAGTGTCGGGCAATGCCAAGCAGTTGAATTCTCTTGCACAAGCTATTACCTCTTCGATGAAGGATTCCAGGAGTGTGTGCATCCTGACAACTCTGCTTGTGGTTAGTTGGAGCATCATATTCATCTACATAAAAAAAAAACCAAACCATTTCGTTCAAATTTTGGCTATAGTGAATCGAATTTGACGTCATAATTATATTTTTGATTCATTTTACAGTCCCTGGTGCCTAAAGGGCTGGATTGCGGTGAATATCCTCTTCAAATAATGGATCCTTCTACGACATCCTACACGTTACGAATTCGTTTCTAATGAATAAAACAAACCGACCTCAATTATACCGATCGATGCTGTATTTTAATTTTATCACAAGAACCTCATTCACCTGTTAGCCATCCACAAAAGCAACAATCAGTCGCAGATTATTTTATGCTGTAAAAGGGGAAATATTGAATTTGGTCAAATACAATCAATATGCATCGAGTTTAAAGAGGACCTTAATTGTTCATCCCGGAACCTTTTGTAATGTTCTGTCAGTTGTGAACAAAATTCTAAACTGATTAAATTAGGACTTCTTTGCTCAGGTAGAAATGCTCAGCTGGAGACGGTTCGTTATTTATCCTATTTTGATATGATATTATGTTTTATTTATGATATAAACACTCTTGAAATTTCGAAGTGACTCGCTAATTTCGCGATTTTCGTGGTTCTGCAAGGCCCTCTATTCTCAATCTAGACTCAAGAGGGCCACTAAAGTACATTATGATTGCCCGCGAGAATCGCGAATTAGAGGGTGCCGATGTTTTTATGGGATAATAGATTACCCCACACCTTCGTGCAACGAATTGAGCTCGGCTGCCTTTTTATCATGCTAAAACGTTATTTCATTAGCCTTGGTCGTTAAAAGAGCGAGGCTATCAACTGGACTTCCTTCACGCTAATTTCAGAGTATAATGTACTAGTCCTTGCCTATATTGTATGGGCACACTTTGCTTAGTATCCACCATTATGGGCTGTGCCCTATACATTTTCATTTTATTGTCTATTGATAAAAATGTCTATACACAACCAACGTTATGGTAAATCATACTACATGTCCGTACTCTCAAAAGTAGGTACCTTGTTATGAATCAACGCTCCTACGGAGTCGGAGAAAGCGGGTTTATGTCAAGGTTGTAAACAAGAACAGAACAATCAAAATGCACGTATAAACATTACGCGATGATATCTTTTGGACTACATAATTATAGTACATGTATAAGTGAAATTGCAAACCAGCGACGCTTCAACTTTCAAGTCTTGTGAATGAAACAGGTCAACCATTCAGTGTGTGGGGCTTGTACGCCATAATTATTCATTGTGTAGATTCTGTAGAACCAATGCACTTCAAATGACATCAAATGTAGAAGTGATCATGCATGAGAGGGTATCTCAAATCAAGATTGAATTCCAAAATGGTCTCAAGAATGTCTCAAAAAGCGCTTCCAGATAAGATTAACATGTATGCGATGCTCAAGGAGGCTTGTAATACTATATAGTGATCGAGCTGAATCACCCCATTCAGTAATTACGTTGAGGGATGGGCGAATCAAATCATTGCTATTTGGGTACTAGAAGGCATTTATTAGGATTATTTAGGATAACCTTGCGTGATTATCATGGATGTTTGTACAACAAGGGTCGGTGATTAGTTAAAGCACGGATGACTTCCTGCCAACGATTATACTCAGGCTGTGGGATGTACAACAATATAATAATGCAATCTTACTAGAAATACGCAAACAGAAATACGTGTAGAAATACGTGTATACATATAGAAATACGTGTATCGTAAAATATTGTTTGACAAAATTATAAGATTGAAAGTGCCAATGTGCCAGTTATTTTTAATTACGCCACTTCTCCAGCAATTAGCAAGCTACTGAAACCGAATTGCTTTCAAAATTAATTTGATTTTGCACACCACACAGCTAGTCTGTATGCACGAATGGTATGAAAAGGTAATTGAAACAAGATACGATCAAAGGATGCTGGTTACCATTAGGCAACGCATTCACTCGTACTCGTATGTTATTGCATGTATACATTTGGTTACAGACCAAACAATGAAAACAAAAACTAAATGAAAAAATTGACTTGAAAAATAAAAAATAAACAACAACAAAAATCCCCCTCAGTCTAAAAAATTCCCCAACAAAATACCTAACAGCAAAACATACAGGTAAGTGTAATTGAGTGTATGCATGCATAATGTACTTTGAGCATGCTGGTCCTAAAATACATTGTGTGGGAGATCGATCTCTGATAAGAGGATAAGAAGTTCCCGAATTAAGCTACAAATGCATTGGTCCTCTTCGCTCCTTAGAACCTGCGCTTGATAAAAACAGTCATGATGGACCATTGATAAATCTTATGCTTTCGCACTTGATGCTTCATTTAGCGTGCTTCCGTTAGGAGACTTTTATGTTAGCTAAGAATGCACCCATAATATCCAAATGACCATGGAATGTGCATGCCCAGTGTTTGTGTTACAATACTTATTCAATAAAGTTGACCTACATAATTTAAGCCATTTATCGCTTTCGCGGATAATAGGCTAATGTGAGCCATTGCAGTTTCTATCTGCAACTTGTATGCATGACAATGAGGCACAGAGAAACACTAGTTGATTTTTCATCATCATCATCATCATCATCATCATCATCATCATCATCATCATCATCATCATCATCATCATCATCATCATCATCATCATCATCATCATCATCATCATCATCATCATCATCATCATCATCATCAATCAGATGTGAGATCCACAAAACACACCAAATCTCCAAAGTCATAATGGAATACGTTGTAATACAATTCAACTGGTTATCTTTCCTGGTCACCTTTCCTGGATGCCGAGACCGATTCATTACTGGAGTCTCCTTCTCGTTTCGGCATTCGAGGTATGACCGAGAGTTTATTGGACCCGGCAAGAACAAGAATCTCATGCTTATTTAAGAGAATCCAAGTCTTATGGATCACGTGCCTACATTTCTTGGACATGACGGCATTTTAAGCCAAGTGGTGCTAATCTGCGCATTCTTTGACAATGTTTTTCGCCTTCTGCTCAAGCGCTCTTGGGTGACTCTACTTGGGTAGCTCAAATTGGTTTGTGTTTGTATGCATATGTGCTCATGGAGGTCACCCAGTCTTATTGATGCAGCAAAAGGGTTAACGCCCCGTGAACATAGCAGATGAAGGACACTTAACCTTGGACATTAAATATTCATTGAATTTTTTTTATTTTTTATTTTTTTTTTTATTTTTTTTTTTTACTGTAAGTCAAAATATCGAAAACCACAGTGAGAATCGTGTAAGGTGTTCGGTGGGGTCATTGCTGCTTTCGAAATAAAATTGGAATCGATGACCTTGAAAAGTATGGACTCTAATAAATTGGTTCGTCCTTGGGTACGGAAATGAATCAAATTTAAAACACAACTGCAATTATAACAATTCAGCACAAACTGTATTGTATAAGAATCAGAAGAACCGAGGTGCTCGAGAATTTCAGCACGATCCTCGAATCCACAGCGAGAAGCATGAGAACAATTACATAACGCAGAGTAAATGCTATTCAATATATGCATGTGCACACGCGTTGTACTTGAACGCTATTATCACAAAATGAGCAGAGTTCAACAAACCGCTTTTCTGTTTACGAGGATATAACTTATAACCAGGTGTCTTCGAATGGGTGCGACAATAAGTTGGCATTAGTGAACAACAAGGCCTGTTACAAGAGGTGAAGCGAAGAAAGATCACGAAGTATCGCCACTGGAAGTGCAGAAAAGAAGAGAGAGCATGGTGCTTGCATCGATTGAAAGAGAGACAAAAGAGAGAGGGAGACGTGAGAGGAGTAGAATGGAGTGGACGAGTGACATCAGTTACATCACGTCCTTGGAAGGACGGGTGGAGCAGGCGCATAAATGTGCCTGGGAAAGAAGGTCAACGGTCATATAAAGACCATGATTGCATTCATTCGTTCAACTCTATGTTTGGCGACTATGTCCATTTAATGGGTCGGCAATAAACTGGGTGGGATAACTCACACCATCATCATATTTGGAATTCTCTGTCAATTTTAGCAAATCGAGAATAAATTTATGACGGCGTTGATAGACCACTTTCCGGTCGCTTATACTCATTTCAAAACATTCGTCCGTTCAAAATAGAAACGAAGCTACACAAGGTACGTGGCACGTACCGGTACGAAAGGTAGTGATAAAAATATGATGTTTGGAAGGTTGGTAAACGAGAACATTATTAGGGTTAAAGTGACTACTTAATTGATATAAAGTTATATACATGAGTGCCACTAAAAGATCGGATCATGGCCTAGAATGACTTTTACTGTAGTCAACATGCAAAACTTTCCTTACTCGTGGAAGATTGTGAAGTCAGATACTGTATTTGTTTACCAAAAACGAATCAAACTGCCACGACCCTTCAACCAGAAGCTGTTTGCTCTGATCCTGATGATGTCTGGGGTTAGCTTCAAGCACCTCTCAGACATCTGTATAGTCTAGTCTAGTGAATCATGCGATGTTGGGTAATGCACCAGAATTTTAACTGCAAGCTTTTAGCGATTACTCGATCTCCAAATTCTGTGGCTTTTGATTATGATCTTGATGGAAATATTTTAGAGTCAACTGGAACTTTTACAGACCTTGGGGTCATCTTTGACAAGAAACTTTGTTTTAATTCAGACATAAAATCTATAGTTACCAAATCTACACCGCGTGTGTGGTATTATCAAAAGATCTATTGGTTATAATGCTCCCCAAAATGTCAAACTTCTATTATACAAGACGCTAGCGCGCCCTTTATTAGAATAGACTTCACTGATTTGGTCACCTTAAAGTATATAAGGTATTTAAAGAAAGATATATTACTTCTTGAGTCTGTACAGCGTCGAATTACAAGATATATTTTATATAACGTTGAATCTTATCAGCAGAGATGCATTACCTTGGAACTTTTACCTTTTTCTTACCGTAGAAATTGTGAATTATGATTGTTATAATTGTAATTCTTTAGTGACTCTGCAGTGCTGCCCAACTGCGTAACAAGGCCGGGCGCTGTGTACTACTGTCTATGGTGGTATGCAGGATCCCTTGGGATTTATCGATAAGAGTAGGGGGAAACCCCGGTCCCGGGTTTTCTGTTCTGGCGCCCGTATCACCCGAATGGGTTGGGTGGAGCCGTAAAACCCAATCACGCGTCACGCTTACCGTAGAAAGATTTCTGACAGAATATTTATTTGTAAATATATGAATTGCCTTATTAATGTTGATTTTAGCGATTGGGTCAAATTGAAAGGAAACTCTAGTCATGCAAATCTCCGTTGTTCTCATAATGGTTTGATTTTTAATGAAGCATTTGTAAGAACCGAACATTTTAAAGCATTCTATTTCAATCGCTTGCCTCAATTGTGGAATATTTTACCGGTTGAAATACGGAAATTGTATAACTCACCTCGTTTTAAAACAAAACTGAGTGAATTTTATCAGCGCAAGCTTTCTAATTATGATGTAAGTAACCATTGTCTTTTAATTCTCTATTTGCCGTTGTCATGGATCTTATCATGTCTGACTTGTTACACAAAATTGTATGTACTTGTTGAATGTATTTTTATAGGCTTGGCCTCCTTCACATTCATGTGTTTCATTCACGAATATTAATAAAAAATAATAATAATAATAATAATAATAATAATAATAATAATAAAATCCCTGAGTTTCTGCAAAGCATTTTGATGGGGACGAAAATTGGCATCTGATGCAAGACGGAACTTTCAACACATTTGACAACTTGGAACTCTAGCAAGGTGCACCGTATACCGACTCTACTTCTGGGTGATTGTTGGGTAGACGTGCTCACAAGCCTCGGGTTATGAGTTGCTGCTGGATGATGGGACGGACCTTTTAGCAGCCCTTGGCTTCCTAAATGTGGGCGAACGTGTTTTTTGGGGCCGGATAACCTCTTTTGTGTGCCCTTTTGCACAGATGTATCTGGCCCCGAGTCGCTGGTCACTAACTACATGAATCGTTGAGGAGCTTTTCGTTTCCCTGAGGTCGGTTGGCAAGTCTTTAGAGTTTACTAAAGTGAGAGGGAGTGTTTTAGATAAGGTTAGCCTGGACTCCCTTTGAGCAATAGACGGACCTCGCCAAGACTACTGATGCATAGTCTGTGGGCATTTGAAGCCGTTGATGTCTAGCCTGATTGCAAAGAGTTGTTCCGCTCTTGGCCACAAAGAGCATCGAACAGCTTGAAATCCTGGCCTCAAATAGATTTCATTTCCTGAGCTTGAAAACCGGATAAACTCCTTAATATTCATAATCCTGGTTAGAAAAAGCCTAAACTTCCAAGGTCTCTAGGAGCTTTCAAACCCAAAGCTCAAAGATCCTTCAAGTCCATAACTTTCTGCGCTCGAAGACTCGAAGATCCTTAAGCTCCATAAATCCTGGGCCTGAAAACCCTTAAACTCCATAAATTCCTGGGCTCGAAAACCCTTAAACTCCATAAATCCTAGGCTCGAAGACCCTTAAGCTCCATAACTTCATGGGCTCGAAGACCCTTAAGCTCCATAAATCCTGGGCCTGAAGACCCTTAAACTACATAACTTCATGGGCTCGAAGACCCTTAAGCTCCATAAATCCTGGGCTCGAAGACCCTTTAAACTCCATAACTTCCTGAGCTGGAAGACTCTTATAAACTCCACATTTTCCTGAGCTCAAAGACCCTCAAACTCTATAAATTCCTGCTTTGAACTGTTTCCCTTATCAACATCAACAATTTTGTTCTCAAGCGTAGAAGTGAAATACATGCACACACTTGTCATCAGTATAATCGACATTAAATGCATTTGGTTAAAAGCAGCGTTCAACCATGAGGTGCTCAACACTCTATGTATTAATGAAATTTCATGATGGAACGAGCATATCTCAATGAATCAATGATGTACTCACAGGTCCATAAGAACAATCAATGGGGTGCCGTGTTGGAGTGTACTCGCTAAAGGCAAGTAAACGTGAGACAGCTACCCGATTCAACTTCGTCCAATGCAATGTAGCAATCTTGTACACTGCGGCCAGCCTCTAATTAAGACAATAAAACGAACTTATCGTAATTATTACGAACGCAATAGCAAACGTTCTATCTGATCTAATACACGCCTCACTCAAGCCACACATAAGTTATACTACAGCCATGCTTCCTTTCCAAAGTATTTTCTATGCTCATATTATATTTGCATTTTTATGACATGTCAAGATTGCCTCATTTTCATAGTTATATTTTGACTCGTTTTCTTCTGTTGTGGTTCAATGTTATTTGTAGCATATACCCAAATCTGGGTCAGCTACCACTTCTCTGTATTATTACCTTTTTTTGGAAAATAATAAAATTATCTTCTCTATCTTATCTTATCTAATGTATGCTCTAGCTTCTCCGAGGGTGTAGATTGTTGATGGTTATTACTGCTTAAAGAGTGTTATATTTGTTACTATAATAAATTTTATATTTCTTTTCTTTTTATTATTTAAAACGGGAATGCATTATAATTTTTATATTAGGGAACGTTTTCCACTATGTTATTTCAGTTTCTTTTCCTTTTCTGCTATGTTTGATACACAATATTCATGCATTGGCATTTTATGGAACTTGTACATACTATATTTGTATTATGGTTTCCTTTATTGCCGTATTTTGCATTGTCACAATCGATCAGTCAAACTAGCCCACGATTTTCCCTCGTTTTGACCCAACGGCTTTGATTCCAATATGGGACATCAATATAGCTTCTTTTTTCTTTTGCGTTTAGAGCGTAGGCCAATATTGAATAAATACTGAATAAATTATATTCCCACGCCGCCTACGATTACGACACACCTAGATGATCTGATGATTTCTGATAACCTAATTATGGATTCATTGCTGAGAGTAATACATTTACATAATTTACATAATTTGTAAAACTTTCTTCACTATACGGATGCGTGTTGCTTCCAAACTTTTCATGAGAGATGATTTACTCATGAAATAAAATTTATTACGAACTATTAATAAGTTTACATGTTTCGTGCATCTTTAACTGTCATGCAAAGTAATTTGTAAGATTCAGATCGAGGGTTGGGAGTGTATCGGTTTTCTGATCCTGAGGAATTCCAGTCTATGACGCAAGTAGCAGTTCCGTGCACTTTGCAATATACACCAGAGAAAAGAAACACAATGTGATGGCAAGACATGCTTATTTCTTCCGTAAAAGGCCGAAACTTCACATCCGATACTCATTGAGATTATCCATATCACAACCTACGACACAACCCACGCCGTAATTAATCAATGGTTATATCTGACTAGGTTTAATGTATCAAAGTACAACACTCTTGCAACAATTCATATAAAAGGCCTCGACTTGCATGTCACACATTGCACGGTTCTGTGGCATTGAACATGAAGCTCATCCTCGCCTGTGCGGCTCTCCGTAAGTTCATGCATTCCTATTATGATATTCATATACTTGAATAATAGAGCTATCTTGTCATGTTTCTGATCCTCTTAGCAGGATAAGTTGGGTATAAACGCCAACGGATATTTGCATGATCTGAATTTCATTTGCAGTGTGTGTGAGCTGTGCTTATGAATTCGACTGCCCCACGGACGTTCATGGCGACTGCATAGAGCGCCGATACGCCCATCCTGATTGCAGCTACTACTTCCGTTGCTATGATGACCCTTCAGGTTGCATAGCTATCGTGATTCCTTGCCAAGATGATCTTCACTTCAGTCCTAAATATCAGGAATGTATTCATCCTTACCACGCTAATTGCACAGGTAAATACCTTTTTCTGTCATAACTGAAATCGAACTCGTGCGATATATACCACACAAAAACTTTCCATAATTATGCTCCCTGAACATAACTCCCCATCCCTTATGGTATATGCATAATAACAGCAGTTAACGACATTGTTTATTATTATCAACAAGTAAGGAGTAAGCCTGTAAGAATGCGATTTCAATTGTTCAAAATGTTTATTTTTCCAGATTCGACAACAACATCAACAACTCAATTTACTCCTCCTCCTGTTGAAGGTAAGCAAACTATTTCAACATCAACCAACATTTCCCTGTTCAATATTTCCAGATGTGTCCGCCTTCTCCGCAGCCAGGTCTTATGATTGGTACGGTGGCGATGCCATTGTTTACTTCGACCAGGTCGATGTCAACCTGAGAGAATGCTTCAAAAATGGAACCACTTTCGTACCTGGTCGCGAAGGTGTGTACTTCATGAGCTTCAGTGGTGGCATTCCATCAAGGACACCTGTCCACATCAAAATCAGGCCAACGAATTGGCCGAATTACCCTAGCACAATCTATCGAGAGAGCACAACAGCCGAGGATATCAATATGATGTACAGAACCTTCTTGGCCGGAATGAGCGATACTGATTATCTGAACTACAAGTCTTTTGAACCTATGGAAAGCGGCGAGAGTCTGCAGGCGTCATTTGCTGGTTTTAGTCTGACTGATATGTTCCACGAAGTGAAAGCTTTCTACGTAGCCCGCGAAGAACCATTCGAATTCAACCAAAGGATTCCAATGTCGAGGATCTTTATGGACATCGAAGACAACTACAACAAGACTGGTCGAGAGTTCATCGCCCCAGAAACAGGAATCTACTACTTCTTCTTCGGGGCGGGGCAGCAGAGTGGTAAGACCAACCGGGTTGCTCTGCAGACCTGGGATGAAGAGTTCCCAAAGACTGAAGCGGAGCTGTGGATGAATTCAGACAGCCACAACGGCCTCGAAATGGCATCCAGAAGTACGATTCTGAGATTAACCGCTGGGGAAAGGGCCTGGGTGACTGCAGTAGAAGGTCCGGTCGAAAGTATGGTTGACCATTGCCAGGTTTACTTTGGAGGCTTCTGGTACAATCCAGCCCATGCTACTACCATCGCATTTGCCGTTCACCGCACAAGTCCCTGGCAATCTGCCATGCCACTCGATCCAGTGGAGTTCCACGAGGTTGGAGTTAACCAAGGAAACGCCTTTAACCATGCCGCCAACGTAGTGATCATCCCTAAAAGTGGCTACTACTACATCGAACTGAGCATTGGCTCCATGCCGCACACGACGTTAGATGTTGAAATTCTGCTAAACGGAAATCCGGAAACCCCAGAAAATCTTGGCGAGCGCATCGCTCACGTCAGCGTAGAATCGACCAACCACACGGGCGTGGCGACATCTGGACGTGGCCTGATCACCCACCTGTGGCAGAATGACATTCTCAGATTGAGGGCGAATGGATTGAGTGGAATATTCAGCGATCTGAACAAGCAGACAACGTGGATGGGACTTCTCTTGTACGAAGATTATTATTAAATCAACATACATTATTTTTCGATAAGACGTGACGTGCACTGATATCCATTAATAAAACACACCCTCTTTAAAACCAACTGGTGATTATTGTTTTCAACCCGATCCTGTTTGTACACGCATGCATGTACGTGAACATACGTGCACTAAAATTTCACTATGCCCAATATCCACATTTAAACATGAGATATACCCATCCGATATGCAGCATCCAAAACGTAAAAAAAAAAATAAAAATAAAAAAAAATCAAAAAAAATCCAAAAACTATAACAAAACAAAAACAACGGACATTAGATGCCCACGAAAAATACTCATACAGTATTGTCAATCAATGATAATCATAATGGCAACAATTACGTTCCTGATTCTGTATAGGCCAATATACCCTAAAAGAACCCGATGGAAGTTTGTTTGCTAGTAATTATCCAATTAATTATGCTCCCTTTAATTAATTATGCTCCCTTTAATTTCCAAGTTCAACTCCATACTCATTACGGATTACCGTAGAAGATGTACATATAGTTTTCGTTCCAATATTAAGGCCATAAATGTTCGCGAAAAAAGGACAAAGCTTAGCACATGGTAACATGAGGGGTTTTTACGGCTCTACCCAATGCATTCGGGTGACTCGCGCTAGAACAGCGAAATATCGCGAGTTTTTCACTCAACTCTCACACTCAAGTCTCATGGAATTAAAGAGCTATTCATATATCCAGCAACTATGCATCTAAATATTTTTTTATTAATCTGGGTCATTTATGGAAATGTTGTTTCCATGCAGTTTCTAAAGATTTATTCAGCAGTTCATGCGTTAAAATCGTTTCAATAGGCTTTATTTTTATATTCAAGCGGATCATGAGAGTTCATGGCAACTTTAAAGTTGTGGAATCTAATCTTTGAATAACGTTGCCGATTTCTTGTCGGTTTAATCATTTGTTCCACACTGATTAGCCAAACAAGGTCATGACTGAAGCATCATGTTATTATATGATGTGCACATGTTCTTATGCTTAGGCTATGTATTCAGACGTCGAGCATGGTGCACTGGTCCATTCGTGGTTACTAGACCAGTAACTTAGTAATAATATTTGAGGTGTTATTGTGTGCAAGTCATTATACAAAACAGAAGAACTTTATCAAACGACTCAATAATATCACGAGAGTATGCTTAACAACACCAAACGCTATTGGCAGGAAACCCATTTTTGTTAATCCCCCGTTTCAGTTGGATTTTGACTCTTAACCTTGTGTAAATGGTTACAAAAATGTTCTTTTCTCTATAACCGCGCTATGTACCCCAATATAATTATCATTTATACTAATAGTTGCAGTAGCCTGTTATCAAATATATTAGGCCTTTTATCGGAAGATGTTTATATCAAATATTCTAGAAATGCTGCATTAATTAATGGTCATTTGGCTCGGAGCATCAGAGGCCGCTAACAAACATGCACACATTAGATAATTTTGGCCTAAAACACAACCTGTACTTCATTATTAATTAATTTTAATTAGGCGTTAATTAGCTATTTTGACAGTGCTTGTATCATAGCAAATTACACACTTCGTATATGTGAGCAGAAGCACGAGCAATGAAAAAAAAAGTTGAGAAATATTCATTAATTAGCCGTTAATTAGTATAACGTAACGCAATATTGATGAAATGGAGAACGTGAACGTTTCAGATATGACATTATCATGCTTGTATGGGATGAGTTTTATATATACTGAATAATTGGTACCTCCTATTGATGAATCCGCCTCATTCAGCTCAATTTTGTTTCATAATAATGAGTAATTAGCAATTTTAATTAATCAGTAATTACCACATAAAATGATACGTATTGAGGTACAAATGATGATCCAGAGATTCATATGCACTTGGCATGAGGGGATCCCGGATAAGGAGTTTTCTCAAAAAAAATACACTCTGCGGAAAATTTGTGCAAAAAGTACAATATACCTAATTGACAGACAGCACAAGGTAAGTGCAATTGAAAAGCATCCGAACTGGGTTGGATCTGAACGAATTGTTCGCCTTTATTGAGAAACGAAATACTTTCATTTCATTTCATTTCATTTATTACATTTAAAACGCATTTTCAGTAATATCAAAGAACATTCAAATGCGCTGTACAAACAGAGGTAAAAAGGAAAATCATTAAATACTAGAAATGCAAGGTTAAAATAGTAAGTCTTAAGTTGGGTTTTAAAAGCATCAAGCGATTGCTGGTACTGTAGGTTGGAAGGTAATCGGTTTCAAAGGATGGGTGCTTGATGGGCGAATGTTCGGTAGCCATTGATAGAAAATACATAAGTAATCCAGTTTACAAGAAGCCCCGCATTCCCGATGAAGGTGTAAATCAGGGTAAACGATGGAGTCACTGGTCAGCGCAACCGCAAGGTGCTGCTGATTCACTCAATGTCTCTAATCTGGGCAAATTTGGTGTCAATGGGTTCCTTTTTGGAAGCAGGTTCACATGATGCACAAACCTGCGCTTTAGG
>KB309928.1:398080-470581 GCA_000328365.1 Capitella teleta
CATAGTAGGCCTAATGCAACTCCCCGTCCACTGGTGAGTCAAGCACTCTGGCGTCTTGTGTTCTTCTTACGAACATCTTCATTGATGTCTGCCTACGCTCAGGTTGCCACAGAATATGTGTATATTATGTATAGTGTATGTTACCTGTGCAGGTCGCCGCTTCACTCCCACACCCCTGCCGCCAAATGGCGTCCTCCCAATTAAGAAGATCTACTTTAATTGGAGTACAAACATAAAGCCCTCATGGCCCAGGTCCTCTTTTCCAGTCTGGAAATCTTGCCCCCCCCCCCCACATGTGCAGTTACCTGATTTCGACGAACGACAGTGGCGCAGTATCACCGCCTCCGTCGGTACTATGAGAAGGATGATAAACTTGCTCACATGGGCGAATTCATTGAATTATAAAAGAGTATGGGGAACTAGGGGCTTTGATAACTTTTAATAGCTTTTATACAAGCTCCTTAATTGATTGCAAATTACCACGAGCAGAATCGTAAACAATTCTGGGGTGAAATGAAATTAAACGCATCAAAAATAATATCATCTTCCCTCGATGGTTGACGCCTACGATACAGAACAGAAACCCACAAATATCAGATCCTTTATAAGTTCATAACAGCGCAGGGTATGATGTGCACAGCATTGCCGGTCTGAGAACAGAAGTAGATCATAACGTCACCAGACATTATGATAGCCCAACCATGCAGCACTAATTTGCATCAGATCAGTGTGAACGACAAGAAAATGAATTTTCCCTGACTCTGGTACTCAATGGATTCCTCCGTCATGGAGTTGTGTCAGAGGAAATGTGTCTCTCCACCATAACCCTTTTAATTTCTGCCCCCCACAGCGTCGCCCATTCCGAAAAACAAAAGAAATGCTATAAACACCAGCGACAATTAGTGAATTACCGCGCAATCATACTCAGCAGCACGATCGGAAGATTATTGAATAACATTCTGACTAGCAAGTGTTCAGAACTAACGGCAACCTATCCTTTCCAATGGTGTAAAACAAAGTGGGGTCCTTAATTAGTCCTCTTTTTTTTTTTTTTTTTTTTTTTTTTTTTTTTTTTCTCAATTTACCTTGATTCCTTGCTGAAGCGATTGACCCCATCAGGCTATGTTGGATTCAAATGGTTGGATCATCACATAATTATTATGCTGCAGCGCCCTAGCATGCACCGACGAAGTGGTTCTGGTGGCTCAGACGATATAATTATTCGCCTGCGGAATACTCAATAGTAATAATAAATTATCTGAATACCAACAACAGGTGTTGTCCATTGCATTGCATTATTGCATTCCAAAAAGGCGGATTTAAAAAAAAAAAATTTTAAATAAATAAATTCGACAAAATACAGAGACAATCCTTATATATCTATATCTGTGAAAAATACGAGGTGCGTTATGATTGTGAGTTTCACCTCGATCCATTGTAGCGATTCAAAGTGCTCACAACTTGTTAGTCATTGTAAAGTTGTTGCAATATTATTTACAAATGGTTACTCATGGATGTTCAGAGGATATTAGGATGCTAGTTATATGATGTTGAAGCATTCGATAACGTTGTATTCTATCATGACCACTCGGAATCAGTTCGAGAAAGTGTAACTAAAAGTTTATAACACAATAGTCCAAACAGAAAGTAGGTCTTATAGTAGAGAGTTGGGGCGAAGAATAATATGAATGTGCACATATTTTGATTCAGTCAAACTTATTGATTCATCAGAAATGACGGTTATATCTTGTGTGCAATTTAACCTCACAATAACGGCTGGTTGTCACGTGATTAACTAGACTTTCTCGAGGGAGAGAAGCAAAAATTAATTAATAATTAAAATAATTAATTTAGATAATGCAACCATGCATATGCTATTCAGCCATAATATACTGTTGTATACACACGGGGAAATCATATGGGAAAATCACTACGAATTAGCACAACTCCTTCAGAGTTACCGGCAGCATGGTCGAAGTTTTTAGGCATAAAAAAAAAAAAAACGAATGCAAATAGAAGTCTGCATCAACCATCAAGCCGATTATTTAATGAGTATATTATGCACGTTCTCACGTGTTATCACTTAATTTATTCCCATGATAAACCAACGCTGCAATAAAAAAAATATATATTTCAATTAAGTTGGAGTAATGTTGTTTATGCTGTATTATATACATCGAGTAAATCATTATAATATGGCCATTTATAGACAAATGCAAATAATAATAATAATATAATATTCAGAGTGACATTTAAAAAATTCAGGCATTTAAATTACCCCGACCTCTCAATTTAAAAGTTTAAAATTGAGTCATAGATGATATAAGATCAACATAATGATGTATAACTATAATTCAAGGAAACCGTTTGACAAGAAATTACATGTATATAATAAACATAAGATGTGTGTCTGGGGTCGCATCAACAAGCGACAGCATTGTGATTAGATCGCTTTGATGCTTCTGCCATAATTATACGAATACGCAAGTGCGCAATTATAATAAAATAATTCAATGGAAATTTGTTGGTCAAACTTAGTCCGTCCTCATATGCATCGTGTGCGTTTGGTTTTGGATATTGTAAATTTATGATAATTTATGCACGTTCTGATTACTCCACTGATTACCATATGCAACATCTCGAAGAAAAGGCGTTCAATGAATCTATTCATTCTCATTGATCGACGGATAATGCACAATAAAGATCAAAATGACAGAAATGGTCCTTTGAGATGTCAGAAGAATGAAAAAAAAAAAAAAAAAAAAAAAAAAAAAAAAAAAAGAAATTCGTAAGGTACATCATGTTGTCAAGTGCAATGACAAGCCCCGTGAAAGACAAGTTGTATGTCTCATCCACTCTGATATATGTGCTTACTTGCAAGGGCATGCAGTGATTGATAAAATAATAAATAAATGAAAATGCTTCACGCTTCAGGTGCAAATATTTACTACCAATCGAAGATAGCATGCCGGCATTTGCATCGTTATCATCACAATCAACGTTTTGTAAATTGTTTGATAAATCATTGAACGAAAGAAAAACCACACCAAGCCCAATAATTATTGTGTAGTATATAATTATAGCTATATATCAATACCCTTCCTGATGTGCCTATAATTTCTATATTCTTTGTACTTCGCTGTGATGTTTGACGTTTGCACAAAATTTATTGTCGAAATAGTTCAAGTGAAATACTGCTATCATTTTCCCGTGTATTAGTGAATATTTGAGCCATCCGTACATTCGAATAAGTGCAATAAAGATGCTTCACTTTGCATGCGACAAAACCACATACATTATGAAATATTCCAGAAAACAAATGGAATGAACATGATTATAGGAAGGAGCAATTTACAATACAACAAAAAGTAAATAAATAAATAAATAAATAAATAAATAAATAAATAAATAAATAAATAAATAAATAAATAAATAAATAAATAAATAAAAATACACATTTAGATATGCCCAACCCTTTTATTAACTATGCTCAGTGAGATATTATAACAGATCGTGGGGAGATGAGAGGCGGCGAAGAATTGTTAATTTCAGTTCCTCCCATAAATGCCAAAATGGCAATTAATCTGGGAAACGTGCCCACCATGATAACGCCACGAATATGTTCTTCAAGAATTCAGAGACGAGTCCGACGACCCTAGCAGTGACAGCTCTGGGAATGCTAGGACTGTGTCTTTTTAGGGGAACTGAGCTACTATTTCTCCTCTCTGTGCATATGTCGAACTTTTCTCGGTGGATATTGGTCCGTAGCATTCCTCCACGGTCGCACATTCAATCCGAATGGTTGTCTTGCGGAATTCTTAGTTCTGTCGGCGTGTTGGCGCTCTTGGGCATTTAGAACAGGGATGATCCACACAGGAGCCGACTTATGCTCAATGACGCATACATGGTTCACACACCGGATGCGCCCGATTTAGCGGCCGGTGGTGCCTAGATTAATTCCACGCTCCAAAAAGTTTCTGAATATCTCCCCTCAGGAAGCCGTGAGCCATCACATATTACATGTTTCTTAAAATATGCTTGAATGTTTTTGAGAAGTGTACTCGTTGGAGTATCTTAACCAAGGCAATTGCCACCGTTTATCAAAGCCATGGGAGTATATCGAACTAATTTTAACAAGGATTGCCTGTGCAAAAAACGGGTATATATTTCGGATCGCGAACGGCATGACATTGACGAGTATAGTCTTGAGGACAAGGGTTTAACTTAATCACTTTGCATTTTTATGTCACCGCGACACGAGGCTATACATATTAATCCCTTTCAAGTTGTAACCCAAACATGAAGGAATTGAACCGCTCACCTCTTAACGATTTTTGAATAATTATTTTGTGACATGATCACATTAACTTCTGCAGAGCATCAAAGCATAACCGTTTCCCGCCTTCGTGACCCAGTGTTTCACGGCGAAACACTCGTATTCGGATGAGGCAGACCTGGGTTCAGGGAGAGTTCATGCAATAGCTGGCCACCGGGTGAGCCGGTGCATGTCATAGATCACGCCAGGAGATGCTTGACATGGCTTCCCTCCTCGAGACTGACACCGAGGGTTCTAAGCGGGATGCTGGCCGAGATAGCTCTGCAGAAGGAGAATCAAGAGGCACACGAGGGGAAAACATCGATGCAGGCAGCCATGCACTCAGATCAATCAATCAATCAATCAATCAATCAATCAATCAATCAATCAATCAATCAATCAATCAATCAATCAATCAATCAATCAATCAATCAATCAATATGCACCGATCTCACCTTGAGCTCTGTGCGTGTTTATTTTTTGGCTGAACATGTTTCAAGAGGAATGTCAACATTTGAATCACAGACAATAGAGGATCCAGGGAAGTGAAAAAGAACTTTGCCTCAAAGGTTTTCTGTGTAGCAGCGGCTTCTTAAAGAACCCCTCTAATGCTTTCCCATCGAGGTGTGACATGCAATGCACACATGCATGTGCCTCATTCTCACACACTCCTCTTGGTATATCTACCTAGCGACATGATCTAGTTCTTGAATATCGTCTTAAAGTCCTCAGTGTTGTGTTAGATCCCATTCATATTTATGATGTTGAATATCACAGTCCTCTTCAGAGGTCACCCATCAAACGAAGCCAATTATTAAAGTGAATGGACGTTGACCTGCGTATTAGGCAACGCTATGTTGAGGGATTGCGTAATGCACCCGTTTCACTAGAGAGAGGGTTACTCGGTGCAGGTTGCATAACATTCTCTCCTGTCGGAACATCTTCCGCATCTGTATTCACTTATCAGTTATTTGATTAGACCAAACAATTGTGTGAGTATCAAAATTGATCCATGTTTTCATAAATATAGGCCTACATTCAGATCAGACGCTATTTCTGTTCCTGCTCCTGTTTCTTTTCCTATTCTTACTCATGTTCCTGTCTTTACTCTGCTGTTCATGCTTCTAATCCTGTCTCCCTTTCTTTAATCTCTGAAGGTCTCTGCATTATTGATTAACATTTTTATTAGTTGTCCTTGCTTTCAGTTAAATGTAGCCTTTCACTACGTCTGTACTTATTCATTCTGAAAATAAAAAAACACATATATATGACACGCAATTCATAACTCCAGCATCATAAAAAGACACAAGACACAAAATATAAACAAAAATCGAAAGCTCGAGAGAAAAATCTGTTTGACAGACGCCGCTCCCTGCCTAACTGAAACCCAACGCCATACCGCACCGATCACTTCGGTTTATAAAATAAATTTTCTTAGAAACAATTTGTATAAATTCCATTGGAAGCAATAGACGATCAGCCGTGTCGGCATAACATTTTGCACTCACTGACCTTATCGATCTGGGATTAATCGCTGAAACCTTGAACTGTGTTCGCAGGGGGCCTATGCCTCTCAATCCTTCATAGATCCAGGGGTGGATCTTACTTGACAGCATGACAAATCTTGCAGATCGCAGGAGGTCTCTCACTTGTCAACAAGCGTTCTAGTTGTCGGGAATGATAACATTAGAATGGGATTTTTCTTTCAATTCGATTTTCGGTTGCACTGAATCAACTGCAGGTTCTATGGAGACAACTGCCGAGTATTGTGCATGCAACTCTACAAGTGTCAAATGCAAACTTTCGTGTTCTGCGAGAGAGCGAGAGGGAGAAAAATTATGCGTGTGCCAATATATTGATGTCACCTGTATTCTGATTTGGGGACCATATTTAGGGGGTTTTAAGTTACATTTTTTATTGTGTGCTGTTCATTGTATGCTTTGCGGAGACGATGTCAGCTATGTTGATTGTTCTAAAATAATTAGTTTTCAGGTCTGTATATGCATATAGTATACCTACTTGTAATTATCTATTGATCATATGATAGCCTGCAAGCTTACAATTGAGTGTATTTTTCGCGGATCATTTCTTTTTGTATGAATTGCATGATGAAATTTATTGCGAAATATTCTCAGGCTGTATAAATGATTGCGTCACTATATTTGAGGGTTGACCCATTTTGAGATCTCAAGTGAAGACCAAGAGTGTGTATCGAGTTACACACTTGTCACAGTTCATATTCATCAATTTGGACCCTTTCCAAATTGACTGCCCAGTCACAAGAGAAAAATAAAATTTTACAATAAAGAAGATTAGAAAAAAAAAGTTTTTGCATGTGCCGCTTGCACGGGAACTAGATTAATTTATGCAATTGCTCAATAAGTTAATTAACTATCATACAATGGCTTGTATAGATCATTATATTTCACCTTTAAAAACATCTCAATATTTTCTGGAGTATTCAACTGTTCGACGACATTTGTAATTACCCTAGATAAAGGGAGGCATGTCTTCGCCCTGAAAGAAGCGAACTAATAATTTACAACCAAACGAATGCAAAGTTATTAATGACTGGAGGCTTTTAATGAAAAACACAGTGACACAAGGGTGATAGAAATGTGAATAAAATAAATTATTGAAGTTTTTACCACTTTTATGCATAAATAGATAAACATTTAATTTACAAAGTGAGAAAGTCATTGAGTGCTATAAAATACATGCGATTGTCGAATTGGAAGGATGAGTTGAATGAAGGATATTATTATAATGCGATGAATGCGAATAGATGAATGAACGATTCTACATGCGAGTCACTTCCTCTGACTCTACAATTGTCAACGCAGTTGCTTTCAGTTTGTTCTCAATTGCTAAGCTGAAGTTCGGAACACAGTCTTCATTGTTGTTATTGTCTACGCAATTATTGTTGTTGTCATCGAAGAAGCAGTCTTTTCGTACTGAAATGGTGTTAGGTAGCACACAATTGTCGGTCAATAGAGGCACGCGATAAAGACTCGCCAATTCATCGAGCTCCTTCCGCGCCTCATCGTTCACCTCAGCCGCGACCGTCTTCGCCCAACCCATCTGAGCGAGCTGCTTCCAGGACATCCCGAGATTATGCTGGGAATCTCCCTTGAATGCGTTCATGGCTTTGGGAACGAGATCTTCTGAGAGACCACAGTAGGCAAATATCGCCGAGATGCTTTCTTCGGGGCAGGCCAGCAAATCTTCGTACTTGATGCCTGGACGGTCTCCTGCGTTTTCCATCTGGCCTTGCACGCACAGCATCCAATAGAGTCCGCATGTTAAGTACTCAATGTGGTCGGTCGATTTGAGGACATCCTGGACTTCCGGGCTGAAATCTTGGCCGATGGAGACGAACCAGACGCGAACTTTCTTCCAAAGGGAAGGGATGACTCGCAATGTGTTCACTAAGCGAAGAGCGTTGACCTGAAGCATCAGGCGTTCCAGCGACTTCGCCATCGGGGCTCCGTTGCGGTAGAGAAACAAGAACTTGGCTTGGGGGAACAGCTCACGAATGTACTGACCGAGAACTCTGCTCTGAATCTGAGCAGGCAGCATCTTGAACATGAAGGCTGAAGTCGGTTTGGACCTTGGTTTACATAAGAGGCGAATCTGGGCTTGGATGGCTCGCTTCTGCTCCTCGCTGTTGCCGTCCTTGACGTAAGCCCCGAACACATCATTCACGGCGTGTGCCTCTGAGAAACTGACGCATTCGCCGGTCGCCTCAAATATTTTGCAGAGCAGCGTCGATCCAGAACGAGGGATGAAGTCGACAAAGATGAGTTTTTCTTGAATTTCGCCGAGATCATCAGCCAGAGCAAAGAAGGCACCGAGGGGCATGCGGATAACGAATTCAGCGTTCTCATACTGCGCTGCCTTGTGAAATGGACCTACTTCGTTGCGCCAGACCTCTACCCCAGGCGCTGCCTCCACGAAGTAAGCATGGGTCTTGGTCATACAATAGAACGATACCTCGTCCTTCAGAACGTAGCTTGGATGCACAAAGTCCTTGTGTTGCATGATGAAATTGCCAGGGTCGTTATGCATCTGGTATGGGTCGAAGGCATTCTTCTTCCAGACGCTCATCAACTGCGCACTCCTCTCGGTGTGGGTGGGGTCCAGGGAGGCCGTCTTGCACTGGGCAGTGGTGCCATCCGCCCACCAAGCCACGCGTTGGGCGACGTTGTGAGCGGCTCTCAACAACATGAAGCCGATGGTAACTAAGAACTCGATCAAGATGTGTCTGCGCTCCATGGTCGACCAAGGCTAATCTGGCGGAGATCGGGTGCGACCAGGCCTTAAGAAGGACCATGCAAGCGGCGAGGCCGTCGCTGCTGCTACTGCTACCGCTGCTCGTGTACCCGTTGAACCCGCAGATGCTCTCGTCCGCTATAACAGGGTTATTGAGGACAGAGCGAAGAGCAAGTGATATCTGCATGACGGGGTATCGCAGTCAGATAACGATTATGCAAGTATAAGCCATTAACACAGAAAAGGGAAGGGTGCAAGTATCGAGTGTCAGGATATGGTCTCCTGGTGGACCCACGAGGACACCGATTAGTGTACTTCCCCTCTTCTCCCGGTTGAGGGCACGGCCGCTGCACCGGACACTATGCAACCGAAGACAGCGGCCTCACGTTTCGTTTTTCCATATAAGGACCCAGTCTTACTTCATTAAATATACATCGAAGATTCATAAGATTGAGCTGCCGTTATTAATGGGTCAATCTTCATTACAGTAGAAATATATGTGTCAACCATTGCTGATCTTAACTTATTTGTCAAACGTATGACTTAAGACAAAACACTATCGACATTTTCTTCCTTATTAAAATGATCAAAGTTGATTGTTTTCATTGTATAAATTTGAAGCAAAACACCTATAACTCATAACAAATGAGAAAGAAAAAATCAGTGAGAAAATTTGACTTTGCAATTATATATTTACTGTGTATCATATCATATCATCAAATATGTAAATGATTCAGCATTGAGACGACTTCTTCGCATTAATTCTACATTAATTACCAGTCGTGCGCCGGTTTCTCTGAGCTTAAAAGGCTTCAATGGCAGATATTAATGACACCTCTCGTGAAATAACACCCCCGGTTATAGTATTTCTAGAATCAGAACACATCTTTGAAGTTTTGTCTTATAACATTCTGTATTTTTGTCAGAGAGAGAAAAAAAGTTGGAATTGCACTCCATCAACTTGGGACTGCATTGTTGCTGATGTAAATAGAAGGGTGAGAGGTGATTTTTATCTATCAATGGGGAGACTATGAAGCGAAAAGGGTGAATGTATCAAGAAGAGCATGCATGAGAATTGCGAATAGACGGAAAATCTTTTCGATATAGTCAACTGCAACCGGGTGAGATCACTATTTGAATTAATTTTATCCACCTTTCCAGAAAGGCAGAATGATTTTTTTTTTCTGATGACCATTTACTGGATTGTAGTGTTTACTTTCTTTAGGTTCTGAACCAACAATTAATAAAGTCGAGTTTGTGAAAGTTTAATTCGCTGACAATCAATGATGGTTCTGCAAAATATTTAACATCCTGGTTTATAAACGCCGTATGAAAAATGTGAAATAAAACTTGCAAGCATTGCATTTTAAATTTCGGATTTCTGAGGAATGACAAAGTAGTGTTGTAATCTACTCTAGCAATTTATCCAGGCCTCAAATACCAAGTCTGTTATCATTCTGTGATCGATGGATCTCGGGAAGAAGCGTGATGGAAGAGAAATCCGATAAATCAAACAGTCGCGTGAGATCGTCACATAGCGAAAGGCAAAACCGAAATGAACTCGCTCGCTGAAAACTTAACCGTTTCTATTTTTCTTTCATTCTTAAGCTGGAGATCTGTACTATGTTTGCAAAATAAACAATTGAGCTTTATTTATCGTTTCTTCAAGAAGAACTAGTTGAAATTCGTGCTTGCGCTGCAAAAATGTGAGTGGCTCTGCTTGGTTCCGAAGTGGAGCTGTATCGCATGATTTGTTTCGTATTCACGTTTCTCTGCCAAGTGTATCAGTCAAACACCAACTGCTTTATCACACATTCTATAGATGTCTTCTATTTACATTAAACGTTCCTCACATTTTCTTACTTTCTTCTCCTGGTTTCGTTAGATATAATATTGAATTTAACGATATCTATGAATCGCGAATGCGAGCCAGAGACAAGGCGTATATATGGAGAATTTAGTCAATTTAGGATGATAAACTACTAGCATTCTACTTACAATCAATCGTGTGTGTCTTTTAAGTGATTGTTGAGGCAAGATAAGTAATATTAAGCAGTAGCTGTTATTGAGCAATTGAACCAAGGCACTCAGACCTGGATGTATTGATCTCATAATGATGAGTTGATAATTAATATAGAACTCTCTCGAGATCAGCTGTTTGCCTTGTGAAATATACTCAAATACACATTAGGACCTACAAGCAAGGAGTGTTGGGGCGATTGGTTGCATACTCGTTATGAGGACAACATCGCAGAATGGTTCCTAAAATGCAAATATATACCTGGGTAGAAACGATTGTTACGTAACAATTCATCCAACATTGGGACTTCGCAGAGGGAAATACACCACGTGCATAGGTGTGTCGATCTGCCTGCAATGGGGTTGTAATTTGGCTGCTATATATTCATACATGCTATGTCTATATTATAAGCGTATCTAGATATTGTTTACGTGATATGTTTATTCTGGTCTTCATGGAGTCCATTCGTTAAAACCAAGGACACCTTATCAAAAGATTCGAAGCAGCAGCCAGGGTTACGAATTCAGAAGAAGAAAAAGAGACTGACAGTCGAATGCCAAATAACATCATGCATAGATCCACTCTTCACCTCGCTTTGTGATATTATTTGCCTATCAAACAATTTGATTGAATAGATAATATTGATTTCGAGTGAAGATTGACAATTATGGATCTGAAACGAACCGAGTGACCTAATCGGACAGCAATCGAAATCAGTTACATAATCCTCTTATCATGTAAACCACGTACTCGAGTTGCTAATTTCATAGTTATTTACCTAAAATTAGTCGTGTATGATTCATAAATCACACAGTTCAGACGGTGCATGAACGAAGAATGTCGAAAGAGGTTATATTTATGTTATTTGTCTCTCGTAAATTTGCCACCTTCGAATATTGGATAATTTTGCCAATTTTTCGGTTGTGGTTTACTGTTTTTCAGCATTGTTTCCCTTCGGATGTACTTCGTCATCTGGTGTACATTGTAACTGTTGCATCATGGGTAATAAGGATAACCGAATAAATATATACGCAAGTTCATTCCTTGCACATCTGTTTATAGGTGACTGAACTTTCTCTGCTCAAGTGCAGCATTATGTCTTCTCTCAATGATCCCAGCGGGGCATACCGATACTTCATCTGAGCTCATAAATCTCATGTTCACTGATTGTCGTAATTTACACGCCAATTTTGTTCTAAATCGATTTTAGCTTCTGTAATCACTGATGTTTGCCTGTCATGCACTGAATGAGGTTGTTCTTTGGAAGTAAGGTGAAACTAACCCTAGCACTGTGATCAGTCGAATTGTGTTACCATGTTACCACCTGCAAATTTATATTTAAAACCATAATTAGTGCAATTGTCCCCACACGAATTTTGATTTGATTTCCTGGTCAGGTCACATCATTCCAGCCTATTTTGATTCAATCCAGAATTCAGCCAATGGTTTTTAGCTTTGTCAACAAACATACGACGCACTTAGGCAAAGAAAACATGTATTTCTTTAGTCTGTTGAGTTGAATGGGAGGCCGAAGAGTTGGCGTTTGGTGCATGCCAAGGCTCCATTACCCAACCATAAGATTTGAAACATCTCAGCCATCGCGATTGAAAGGAAAGTGCTTTCATAAAAGGCTCCAGTATCTTCACTTTAAATGAATATTTTTTGACAATCTGAAAGTGATATTGAAAATTTGAACCGCTTTGCGTCCTTGGCCCGCGTGCGTAAGTGCGCACCCATCTGAACTTATCGTTTTGCTCAAATTTCAAGCAACATATTTTTTTTTCGACGAGACATTAGTGAGTACCCGCACCTTCCCTCTGGTCAATCCCGCGTGTATCAAAATACTTGACGGTCATTGGCTGAAATTTGAGCTTGCGCTGTGAATCTGTGGTTCATTCGGAGCTTGGTTTATTTACATATCGACCTTGAGAACAACGGATAATATGTGTAAATAAAAGGTTACTTAGTTAAGATTGTCTTTCGTGTCTGATGATTTAGGCATATAATTAATGAATACATTTAGGTGCGTAAATTAGTGTATTTCCATTACGTGTGAAGCATTCAGATCACAAAACCCACAGCCTAAATCAATTGCATATAACAGCAATGACAGCAACGTTTAGCTCCTATTGATCTAAATCGATCGTCCAAATTTGGTGCTTTTCCTGCGAGCCCTACCCCATTTATTAGATTATAGCACCCTTGGCTCTGCACATCATCGCTCTTGTCCGCTGTTGACAATGGCATCTCAAGTGACCGTGAATTATATGGTCCATGCAGCCCTCCACTTATCCGGGGTTCATTCGGTGCACGAACGTCGCAAATTAGAGGTACAAAGGCTTGTGCAGTGGGAGACCATAATACCACGTGATACCAAAGGGAAATTATCATCTTATTACAGCTGTGTGTATACAAAGTGTTCATTGAAGTTTATGCGGAGGGATCTCAGATCAGCTAATTCTGGCATTTATTTGAAATGCGCAGAAACCAGTAGTTGGTTCGTGTTGAAACAGGAAGTGCAACCGAGCGCTAAATTTCAACCACATTTTCAAGTTATTGGCAAAATTATTGCACATTTCAGGCATCAAAATCCTCAAATAGCTATAAAAAATTCATCATTTTAGGTACTAAACGTTACAACTAAGGATATCATAATGACAAACAAAATATTGCATTTCACTACATTCATAGAAAGCTACAACCTGATCCTCGCGACGAAGGTATCGAAGTTGTTTTTGTGTGTATAGAATTGTTATACAATTTTTTGTTGTTGCTTTGGAAGGAATTCTATATATTGCTTTGTTTGTGTGCGCGCGTGTGTGAGCGTGTGTGTGTGATGGTGTGCATGTGATGGTGTGCGTTCGTCCGTGTCGTTATTTGTATTAGCAATAGCTGATTGACTGTTCGTGCGAAAGGCGCCAAACTACACAGAGGCATGAACATTCTACTTCTACATCTTCCATTGAATTTTTGACGTCAAAGGTCGATGATCAAGGTCATATAGTGAATTTGCAAAATTTTAAACCACAGCCATTTCGGCATCATTTCTCAAATTGTCTTGTCGTTTCTCTTTGGATTTCTCCCAATTGTTCTCATTATCAACTCGGGCGAACTAAATAGGAGCATGGGCAATTAAGTCTTACATCTCCATTTGAATGTTTAAGGTCAAAGGTCAAGGTCACAGTGAATTTTTAAAGTTTAAAATGGAGTTGACCATGGCTCATTCATTAATAAACCTACAGTTCTTGCAATTTAATCCAAAAAATTTAGTGCTACAATGATATTATGTAATAAAGCACGGCGCTAATACTGCTAATTCTACGATATTCAAAATGGCCAATGTCTCAATTGTTATATAAGTTGTTGGTGGGGTATCTTGCCTCGGAATGCAACTCAGTGCTTTTGTGGTTCGCGAGATATTTAGAAAGATATAAAAACTCGCGGTTAGCCCACTAATTTTATTGCTATCTTAAAGAAAAAAAAATCGAAACCACATTCAATGATTCGACCACAGCTATATGTCTATCTGGCGTCAAACGCGCTTGTCATATAACAATAATAATTAATTAAATTGCAACAAATCTAGAGATTAATCTAAAAGGGGTAGAGGCTGATACTATACTTAGAGGGTGCTCGAAATGCGCACCGAGTGACCTTGAGAGAGGGTCCAATCCAGCGCCAATGCATGGATTGTTTCGCGTTGATTGATAAGCATAATGGCCGATTATCAGTGTGGCAATGCGTTGATGGTTATAAATAAATGTTATTCAAAGTGATCGATTTATATGTTTTGCTGATCATGAATTCGTGATGGCAAAGAAACAGCACTCGCGCAAAACAATCGATGGGGTCACTAAGTGCAAAGAGATTAACAGGCGAAGGTAGAATATGGAAGAGGACATAACAAGACCCCCTGCATGACGCCGGCTGGAAAGCAGGCGAAAGGGTTGGGATAGGATAGGCTAGGTAAGCGAGGAAGGACAAAGGTGCAGCTACGGTATAAGGTAAGTTGAGGAAGAAAAGGTTAGGCAAGACAAAGAATTTTCTCATTGGCATCCCGGAATATTAGGTATAATTTTGTGGGACCAAAAATTCTTTCAAAACCATGCATCCTTGTTTCTAAGTTAAAAATACACGTAAGGTGCCTATTTGTAGCTTTTATTATTGCTAAACCGCCTACATTATCAATTTCGTGAACAGTTCTTCGAAACACTTTGAACGTTTTGCTTGCAGACATAAAGTTATAATTAGCCTCGCTGATTCAAAGCATTTATTTTTTAATGACCATTCTTGATTTAGACGGTTCTTTTATCTTAGAACCTCAAACAGGTAACTGGGTACACTTACATCGCCGTCCGCCTAAGACTAACACGCTCTGTCTGATTTCAGATTTAATACTTTGTCTGCAATTTGTAAAGAACTTCTTTTATTTATGATTACTAGCACCACGATCGACGCCTCACTGCGTGTGTTAAGTAGGTCAGTTGTGACCTTTACTTCCGGGAACCATTGCCTACGTGCGATTCGACAGGCATTCACCGTCTTTCTGGATAAATTTCATCACATGGAAACTCTTTTAGTGAGTAATTGGTTCAGACAATTTGAAATATTTATTAGTTAGTATTTTAAGCGCTGTTTTTAATGACTATTAAGCAACACGTGCACTTCTTGTGGTGCTATTTACGGATTACACTTAGTGACTTTACCATGTATCGCTAGCTACATTTGGCAATTTCATACCATTTCCAGCTACCCCAGCAGGTTGCTCAAATTTTCACACATAACTCATCACCCAGTTTTACGTTAATTACTGCAGGTGTACCCGATCAATCAAGCAATCAAAATAATTTTTTTCCGACTAAATTATTTAAACAAATTAAACTTTTATCACTTATTTTCTAGCCAAATTGTTGAAAAACTTTAACGTAAATTTATCATCTTTAGAATTCATATAACTTTGCAAAATATTCAATCGGAGATAACAGGTGCGAATATGTCACCTGTTTATTATACCAATTATACCTCACAAGCGAAAAAAAAATCACCTTGAAAATATCTGTGCCCCTTAATTATCCTACCCCCTGCCTTCCGTGAGAAAGAGGAGTGAACCTTCACCCATACTGGCCCCTAATTTGGCGCGGAGAACTTATTAACCTGCGATATACAGGTGAATATAGGTCAGTACATGTGCACTACTAGTCTACTAGTAGTATCCAAAGAACCATTAGGTTAATGAGTACTTGCTGCTATCACGCACGTAGACGTTCCATTTATTAGCATTTGCATGTAATCAGCTTAATGAGGCCTATTTATCGCTTTCCAGGTAACATACGTAATTGAATTTGACTATATATATATGCTTATTATGTAATACTAACTCAGAAGCGCATGGTATAAGTTGATACAATGGCATATTGTGATATTATCCACGCGATCATACCTGGAGGTTTCTTTTTTCTTTTTAACGCTTTATAAAACATACTTGATCAATTTGTTTACCTGCATTATTAGAATTCGAATTACCGTAATCAAATTTTAATCATTATCAATTAGATTATATTGATGTCGTTGTCATGTCAATTTGTCGGTTGTCGAAGATAAATGAGCAAGGACCGAGTTGTTTCTCAGACGTGATAAATTTCGGCGATGTCATTATACTTTCTTAATCTATTGCTCAACTTTGGTTAAAAGTTCATTTCAGTGCGCATTGAGCGCCATGATGACTCCGCAGAAACGGTTACAGTTGTGGCTCTACGTGTTAAGTATTCCTAACAATTTTAGTGGAATGCAATGTGTGAAAGAAAAAAAATAACGTTGAAAAGGATTTGGTTGATAGCATAATCAGTTTAACATAGCCAGGAGATGTCGTGAATTGATTTATAATAGTGTGCATGTATGACATAATGATAATAATGAACTATATGGTCATGCATTTTATTTCCAGGTTTGATTCATTTGATAGCCGTCAAGTCGATTGTTGCCTTCTCCAGAATATGCAATGCGCTCCTCTTAAACAAGTTCATTTCTTTGGATATTGCGGTTTGGATGTAGTTAATAATCAACAATGCCATGCCTGCAGTTCCAGTGGGTGCCACATGTTTTGCTCAGATCCTCTAGTTGCCCATTGTTAAAGCACCAATGCTCCTCTGTATTGCTTTATCCTTCTCTAGATAGAGGCTCAAAAAGGTCGATCTTCTGAAGATTGGTTGTATGCAACATTCGAAAGATTGATACAGTATGTAAATTATTGCATAATAAGCACCACATATTGACCTGAAATCTTTATCACTATAAAAATTGATGCATAATCTAAGCACTGATTAAACTCTCCGGTTACAGATAAGTAACACTGATGCGAATCGAGAAACCACACATTCCTTTCGATTGCTTCTTGATCGCAAATAATCGAAGCACTTTGCGGTTGCTTCAGTCAGAGGCCTCTTACCGACCAATTGATTGATTAGATCAGTGATTAATTAATGAAACTGCACCCGAAGACCTCCAAGAGTGATCAGGGCGATGTTCAAGTCCTCTTCAGACCTTGTGCTTTGCTACTCTTCGTGGTGACACTGCCGCACTTCAGGAAATCAGATCGCTCTCTCCGATGGCGTGATTGATGCTGAAGTCAGAGACGTTGATTGATTAAGGCTTCTGTTTTAGGCTCACATTGTGATAACGCCCCTCAATTGCTGATATGGGCGTGCATGCGGTGACGTTTTTTGACTTGGTTGTTTTTATGCAACCACGTCGCATCGTGTAATTAGGAAGTTGGTCAAGTTGTGGTGTTTGGTGCAGTGAAGCAGCAGCAACAGTATTGCAATTGCCAAACACTCCGAGTAGAGTGTCATGGTTCTTCTCGTATTTTGTGTAAAATTTTATATTATCACGTCACATATTTCTCTACAATGTTGTAAAATTCACAAGGGTTGGTGATTGAATCTTTGAATGCTTGAATATAATAATTAATTTTTTTAAATTGCCGATCACTGGCGGTAACTATTAATTTTGATATTATAATTCAACAAGTCAATCAACTTACATTTTTGAATGATGGAGCTCTATATACAGAGTGGACCAAAGTAGTTTATCTTCTCCATGTTAATGGTTTCAATGTTTCTCAATGCCGCTGCGCTTTACCGATAATTTGTTACAAAACAGGCGCAGTGTAAAATACCCGCCAAGATAAGGGGAATAAATACTTCTTATGGTT
Source organism: Capitella teleta (assembly GCA_000328365.1). Lineage (NCBI taxonomy): Eukaryota > Metazoa > Annelida > Polychaeta > Capitellidae > Capitella > Capitella teleta. The sequence continues at coordinate 415,898 of KB309928.1, forward strand.
AGTCTATCATGCCATGCTGCTACTGCTATAATTTCTATTCCAATTTCATCATCATTTTACCGATTTATCTCAACTAATAGAGTGCACTCATCATTTCGCGATATTACCACTTAAATTTTGGAGGCAAACAGGGCCCCGGACCATGGATAAGCTAATCAGGCTTCATTCGACGCACAAATAAGGAATCGCTCTCGCATTATTAATTTGTTTGGGAGTACTGTTGTTCTGATTGTAGCACTAATGGGTATTTCTTAAAATCGAAACCAAACAAAGATATTTTATTGAAGCACCATACACGATATGACATTCCATAATTCTCGTTCAGGGGCTTATCTGATTTAGCTCTCTTCGCGATCACACACCACTAGCATTGAAATGTTCTTCCGTCATTCAAAATTGACTTTGTAGTTTAAATTCGATTTCCTTGCATAAATGAGCGTAGAATAAGGTAGTAAATCCATTCCAGGTATTTGGGGGGGGGAATATTTGGTCAAATTTATCTCATGTTTCAATTTTGTTTTCAATGTGGGGTAGATAGACTATTTTAGCCCACTCTGTATATGGCTTAATACCAGTTCACAAACTATGTTGTCACTAAATTCACTATATACACCCAAAGATACTCCATAATGGAGTATCTTTGATACACCCGACATAAGCCCCGAAATAAAAAACACAGGATACATATCGCTTTAATAAGAGTTTAATTGAATGCGTAAAATTAATTGATTCAAATATCAACTCTGTGATAACAACAGCATTAAAAACAGAAAACACTCAACCATTTTCCAGGTATAGATGTAAAAAGAAATACATCAAATATGTTATTATACCAAACACCTGTCTCTAGAAAAAGATCGAAGCCTGCTCCTAAAACTACACGTACTTGAAGAAAACAAACCTGTGGAGTTATCAAACCTATTGCACTCTCAATAACCACTCTCAAAAAGGGCAGAAAATAAAACGGAAACATATTGAATAGAATAGATGGTTAGCATGCAAAAATGCATTCAATGTTACGCAGACGAATGTGGCGGCTTCTTGATCGAGTGAAGATTTTCTCACACAAATTTAACTAAATAAATCTCGCATTTATCTCCATTGATTCATTAGCAAAAGCAGACAAGCTCTTTGAAATTACTTGAAAACAAAATTTGAACAGTGACGAAAAACAAATCAATTATACAGTACACCCATTTGTACAATGTTCAATACAATTAATTCCAGTATTATCAACAACAAAATGAAGGAAGCAATCTGGAATAAATCAATATTTGATTGGATATTGAAGGAATAATCCTATAATTTTTCGCAGTAACTATCACAATCGAATTTATCTATCCAAAATACTACACATGTGTGGGATTTGTTTAAAAACTGTTTGTCCTGATTACCACCCATTGGCCCTGCTTGACTTCTTCTCTGTGACGTCATCCCATAAAGCATAGCGTGACCTTCGTGATGTGAAATTGACGTGAATTTGACGTGCTGAGATGATTCATTCGAAGTCATTTCTTTGAGGGGCTGGGTCACTGCTCAATTTGTAACATTTATTAGATTCGCTGACAGAAAGACAAAACAGTGATATATACTTCTTCTATCATTAATTAAACCAGATGTGACATGTGTAAGTTTTCAATTTCAGTTTTTAACGGAGAATCGATTTTTCACTTTTTTTTTCTATTTCTCTCGCTCTCTTCCATGGGGTGAATCGAATGTAAAGGTGGAAAAATACAGAAAACATTCGTATTGTTTTGAGACAAGAACTTTTGGAGATGCTCTGAATGAACCTGTGCGGGATTCAGCCATCAATCAAGTAAAGAAATTATATGTTTTAATGTAAATACAAGGCAGAGACCGGCATTTTAAGGACGGCAAGTTCGTTCGGTACATGTCGGGTTGGGCCCTCAAATCGAATTGCTTGTCGGGGATTGTCAGCGATGATGAGTGAACTGTTATAGCACTCAAATAAGCTTACATAACAGCCATCTTTGGATTTGTATGGCAATAGATTCACCCCCTCTGCGCTTATGAATTAGATATAACATCAAAGAATTTTTGTCGGCAGGGGAGAAAGTGGAGGGCAGGGGGTGCGTTGAGTCTAATATAGGTCATGGGACACAATATTTACATGCTATACTTTGGTACAGAAGAAATGCACTAGTCTATAAATGGCTCAATTAAGTTAATCCATGTTTCGGGGCTAATAGAAGTGGTCTTCATGGTACTGTTGTCTATCCTCGTCATTATATACCGTTCGCGGCCCGAAATTGACATTCTTATGCAGCCAATCGATGAATCCTAGTAAACATTACTATAATTATTAATTTTGGACATTTCGATCTCGAACCCTTGTCGATTGTTACTCCAATCAAACCATGTTAATATTATAATTCTTCTTTGAAATTTCTTGGGAATGTATGCAATTAGTTTATAATGTAACTTACAACACGATAAATAAATAATAAAAAAAAATAATAATAATGTCAAGACATCCCAAAGTGTGGCGTTTGCACAACATACGAGGCGCATTAATTACTTTTGCACCTAAGCATATTTTTCACAAACCCCAAATACCTAAAGTAAGGCAAACGGAATTCATTATAGAACCTGTAATCTGCAGGTGCATTATTTTTCCACTGAGTTCTGCGGCATTACACAAGTGTGCGGTAAACTTAATCATCATGTTAATTGCAGATGCAAGTGTGAATTACACCCCGCGATCTGTCATCCCTGTCTGACCTCAATCACCACAAGTGCATAATGCCATTGCAAGGAATGAAGATACCCACCAATTATGGGAATATTACTATGCAAAAATTTGGCTGTCGTGATTGTGAGCACTTGATCGGCTTATGCCGACTAGAGCTGGTTTATATTTTATGAGAGGTTGAAGACAGAAATAAATGATTGTGTTTGCTGAGCAATTACAGTGTAACCGCGAAAGATTTACTGACAATATCATTTTCAGAATACTCCTTCCAAGTCCAAATTTGTATTAATATATGTAACACTCAGGCGGCCTAAGTTCAGGCGGACATCGGTCGTGAGACAAAAATAGCCTCAAAGGATGCTCATCAAATATTAGCCCACAGATCACTCGAATTCTTTTGAAGACGATCTTCGGGGTGGTTCAAAAGTGGTTTTTGTTTTGGTTTTTTTTTGTTTTTTTATTGTTTTTTTACAGGTAATGGAGATTTTTTAATCTCCCATTAAGTGTTACAGCCAGTCTCTCTAAACCGCACGCTTTATAATCATCATGTATTAATGGAACATGAATAAATATGCACGAATATAGAATTACATGCATTTTATATGACTTTGGGAACACAAGGTCACACAAGGTGAGGGTTATTATAGTTCATGTTAATTTCAAAATTCATAATACGTTTACATGTATAAATTTATATGGTATAGGATTATGCAGTTGCAATTATTTCATATCGCAAAAACCACTTCGGACTTGCTCAAATTCTTGCATGTGTGATGAGAAAGAAAGCCCGACCGATGAAAACAAATTTGAATTGCAAAGAGAATATAGAAAGGCCTTTAATCGTGATTCACTGAGAAAACGGTACTATAGCAGCATAAAAATAAAAGGTAAGTGTGTTCTTCTAATTAATTCCACTGATATAAATTTATTTTTTATTTTCTACAATTTACTTGCGAACTCCAACTTCCGCGTGGCTTTGTAGCGGTCTGGTTTTGCCTGTGTTTAGGGAGAGGGATCTTCTCTTGGCATGAGCAAAACTAATTTTGTTACCACTCTATTTTCCAGATGTCACCTCAAGTCATCGATGCTTCCGAAATTTCGATATTTTTTAGCTGCGACTCACTCTAGCTGAACATGATCTAAGACTTCATAGCGTGTGCAATACACACGTACCAGGGTATGCCATTCCCAAGTATTTTGTTTCGGTGCGTGTGATATATATACTCAGGCACCGTGATGACAAACGTTGAACGGGAAGGACCCAAGATGCATATTTGACTAATTGTACGCAGTGGTGAAACGATGCCACAGAACGAACTCAAATCTGAGATGCGGAGCTTGACCAATTTGCGTCTTCGTTTGCTTTGAGATCCGTCCATTCGTTAGGTTAGTAAAGACATAGATGTGGAGATTATTGTTGTACTTAAACAAGATGAACATCTGTCTATCGCCCCATTGTGAAAAAAAAATGGTCACAGCATGTTCCCTACAGCTGAACCACTCTTATTTTTGCACGAATTATAGAATAAACGTCTATCCGACATGAAATTCCTGCTTCAATGTGAGTAAAACTACAGAAAGGATAAAAGCGAGCCCAAATTTGCTAAAATATTCAATAGTCTATATTTGTGAAAAAATTGAGCGTTTTCGGTTCGCCGAGACCGGAATCTGCGATAATCGAGTGTAACGAATGACGGGGTTGCCATGGTAACGGGGACCCGTAAGGACCGTTTTTTACCTATGGCCAATGGGGCATATCGTCGACAGACTTAAAATGGACACGTGTCAGTGTCGACGGACCAAAAAGACGGCATGCCATAACGTTGAACGCCAAATCAGACCAGCGTCACCGTATGTCAATCTGATTTTCATAGTCGAACTGCTTTCCTTAGAATTCCTAAAACATTTATAAGTGATGATTGGAGGATTGGAGGATTATTATTCAGCTCAAACAAACCCAAGAAGCAGTGTTGCTGTAGAGTTAATGTACGTCAATGAGATGTATCCCAGTGGTGCTAATTAATGCACTAATATCATTATGTAAAACCGGTATTTATATATCTGTCAGAATGGTGATAAATTGTGATCAGAATGCAGACATCTGATGCTACCATGCATCCTGTGAACAATGCACGGCTTATAAGAACAAGCATACAAACTATACACGCATATATGTTGTAAACCCAAACTCTGAGTGACGTATATAATACCTTTGGTGTCGATTAATCAGACATAAAATTTAATTCCAAAAATAGATTTGTCTGTAACTGGGCCATAAAAATAGTAAGTAATGAATTAACCATTATATATTGGCAGCTGATCGTTTAATGATGAACCTGTCGTGAATATAGGCCAAATATATTTTGTAAACAAGTCGTCCTTAGCAATAAACAAGTCTAGAAGATGCGCCAGGACTCCAAGGCCAATCGTGGATATAATTTAATTATCCAATTAGGTCTAATGATAAAAGATACAGAATGCTGTCATTGTGATGAACGTGCGCCCATTCATTTTACGCGCATGTCGAGAAAAGTAGCCACCTCGTCAATTTGGCTGCTCAACGCACACGTGTTTGAAATGAGTTGAAGAGAGAAGACCCGCCGGTCGATTTCTCACACCCATCATCGCTGTCACACCGGTGAATGGGACCCATGTCATGATGCCACCACGAATGTCGCAGTTATGTCATCGTGAGCAAGGCGCACGTACAGAGAAAGCCGTGTTGTTCGATTTAGCTGCCAGCGGAGTGGAAAGTTCTCAGTACGGATGGCATGTCCATACTGATTAAACGAATGCCGAATAGGTCAATGGACCAGTACACCTTGAACAAGGAACATCGTTCTGCCATCGGAGCCTGGGTAACATCCGGCTTGTTAATAATGACTTGCTTATAAGCTTAACTCGAACGCGGACACCGAGATAATAGTATTATATCATAGCAAAAACTTCCATAAAGGTTTGTGTATCCTGTGATCCAAATCGGTATTTACTTGGCATCCAAATTACATAAATTTCGGGAGAGCTGCAAACGGTATTACACAATAAAATGGCGAATCTCTTCACCTGTCGCTCATATTTCGGACACGGGGATAAGAAATTCAGTTTGAGTGTATCCTTATTTTTCTCATCGACTGATTTTATCGGTTTTGAATTGGGTTAGTGATTGTGGTAATATAATTAACACGCGACACTTCTAAAATGACATCAGACATATACACCTGATGTATTGGTTACGCCGTCATGCATCGAGAATGCACGCGGTGAATGCAAGAAGAATTGCTGGGAAATAGGCCTCCAGGTCGACAGAGAAGAAAACTAATTAATGCCGCAATTTAGGATTAAACTGGTAATATAGTAGTATGGCGTTTGCAGGCGTATGCATGTTGAAGGAATGATATTACAGAGTTATTGAACTGCTTATATTTTGTCCCTGATGAAATTAAATAAAATATTAACAATAATATTTAGTAACAGCGATTTCAGTAGCTGACCCTTTTCCTTTTCTTGCACCCGTATGGTCGAATTCTGATTTGATCGAGAATTGTTCGTTAAAAGAGATCTGTGGGAAACCCGAGCAGGTTTATTTATATTTATTTATTTTTGCTCTGAGCCATGTTAAAGCATGTGCAACCCACTCTTTACCTGCCATAAGAGAATACTAGAAGTATAGCCTTAATCGTCATTTCATCGTCACGCTTTGACACTGACATGCAATATGCTTTCAGCTTACCAACACATATATCTTGCCTAGCATTCTGAGCTTAGCATGAAAAAAACCCACATATATATGCATATAAATACACTCTCTCCGGCGGCAACAAAATGCTGAAATTGACACACAGAATGCAAGAGTTCATTGCGTGCTCGTAGGTTGAATTTAGCACAAGTAAATCGGAGCATTCACTGAAGCATGTAGAGAAGAGCAGAGTTGAATGCATGAAAGTATGCCGAATGATTCAAGGAGAGAAACGCGATTCTTGAAATGGCCCAAGACAGTGCATCAGGGTTGCATTGTCGTCTTCAGCATCATAACAATGGTAAGATGAAATCTTAAAGATTAATCTATGACGCAATTAGTGTAAATTTTTACTGGACTTCATAGTCTGTGTCCTTATGTCACAAAATACATCAGCCGTAGGCAAATCGTGCCGAAGCTAATATTTGTGGTGAAATGCATAGATTTCAACCTCCCAAATACAATGCCGTAGAGGGTAATTCCACAAGTGTAACTGATCTGATTATGACAGTGCATTTATGCAAACGGATATTTCAGGCACACTTGTGGGCTTACGTAGAGGGATAACTTAATTTCTCTCCAGAAATACGTTTTCTGCGGGGCTAAAATATTTACCCCCAGAACACGACGTACATAACTTTGCAGCCTAACAACACAATTACAACATTTTAACAACATTTTAGCCGATTTTCACGAACCTAATCAAACTAATCAAAAGTCGTACAATGCAACTTCCGGTTGGATAAATAGGTTTTTTATAGCCAAAAAGCACTTAAATACAATTATTGAAGTCTATATTTATTGCGATAATTTTCTTATTTCTGGTATTATACGGCACGAAAGATGATTGTATAATCTATTGGGATAATTCTAATAATTCTAATGGCCATAGTCATTTTAATATAAAATTCAAAGAAATAAATATCCATCAAAAATAGTATGCAGGCTGTAAGTCGAACATCACCCTCAAAATTTACATGAGTCAAAATAATCCCGGTTGAAACATTATTTGATGGATAATGCAACCTAATTATTTTTTTTAATTTACATATTCTCAAAATCAATCTTAAATATCCCACGTTGACAGAATTTAAAAACGATTCACTTCCGGTTTGATATGCCATCGACACAGAAAAAATCTGAATTATTTTGGCATTCGACATCCATTTATGAGTCTATATATTCTATTATATGATCATAATTACATAACAGGAATTGTTATATATTAATGCCCTGAGTGTGTACATTGATAAGAAACTGCTTTCATATCTTTTCATCTCCCTGAAAATACTTTAAATGTGTTATTCAAACCCTATTAGACTCATTTAAGCATCTGGCACATACATTTCTTATAAATCCTCTTTGTCTATTAATAAAAATTGCATTATAACATGGAGAACTTTAAAGAGGTTTTCAACCAAATTAATTAAACCGGATGTCTGAAAATCCTATTTCTCGTGAGCTTTTGGTGTTATAGATATCTCTTTTTCAAAGGTCGTTCTATAGCCATATGATCCACGCAGTTGATAATGGATGATTTTACTTTAACTAGGTCTTGTTATGACGTGATAAAGCCTGCTGTTCTCATTTGAGCAGCATGGGCAGGGATAACCTCATTTTATATGACTGCTGCGCTTAATATACTTACTAGTTTCTGTCATTTTGTACCATATTGTGTTCTTATTTGTATATTTTCCGCACTCTTGATATCAAATATGAATGACTAATTGTTGTTATGGTTAAGTTTATCAAAATGACTCTTCAGTCTTCATATCACCATAATAATGTGTTAGATTATATAATATGCATACGACCGTTGAGAACAGTTAGAATCAAATATGTAATTAAATACAATGCCTGTATAGATCAGTGATAAAATTATAGGCCTACAGTTCCAAAATTAATTTAAAATGAAACATTCAAAGCAAATGGGAGAGAAATCAAATGTCTGCTGAACAAACGATTTCCAAGAAAAAATTCAAACCTCAAATTAAGTGGTCTAGACTGTATTAGGATCTGTTGGAATCGACGGAAAAAAAAATCTAATAATAAACTGTTAATTAAAATCTTACTAAATTAACATGTTGTATTTTTGGGGTTCATAAATTGAAACCCCCAGAATATGGGCTCGGGAAGAAATTCAATTGGCCCCCTCCAGATCAGTAAATGTGGGCATATTATTAATTATATTCAACGGAAGAATTAAACTCTTTGCAAAGAGCTAATGAAACAATGAGGCGGTGAAAATAACCCATGCGCAATTATCTGGTAGACATTTTAACATTGAAAATTTTCAACTTTTGATTGGTTTCATTTTGTCATAGAACAACTTGGCTTTATGAAAAATCCATAAAAAGTTATAAAAATATTGTAAACGCGTTGCTTTGGTGTGGCGTTATATCCCTTGTCATATTATGGGAACTTCAATATTTGAACCCCTAAAAATATTTCTTGGGGGAAATTAATTTAGATCTTTAGGACCTGAACTAAAGAGACCAGGATCTACCATTTGCACCTCCCCCCGCCCCCCCCCCCCACAAAAAAAAGGAAAAAAAATAAAATAAAGGGCTTCCGCACGTTTTGCCGACGGAAGGACCCAGACAATTATGGCAATTCCAAATCAAGTCTAGAACACATTATTGCAATTACGTAATGCCTACTAAACTTGTTGCCCAAAATTAATATCCACTTTTAATTTCATGTTTGAATTTTGGATTGCACACTATGTATAAGTCTCTATTATGCCAGTTCGTTATGATCACAGGTGCTTGGTGCCGTGACCGTGGGGCTGATTTCCGCTGTGTTGCAAGACCCAGAGAGATGGATGCCAAAGAGCATCTACGGTAAATACCCTCGACTTGAATCCATGCTAAGTGAGTACAATGCACTCGGCCATAATGCTAAGCATAAATGGAACGTTATGATTACAGTCGCTCTCGGTGGCGTCTCTGGGGCTCTGATTGTCGCTTCGCTCTACGGCTGCTGTGGGGTTTATTTCGGCGGAGGATTTTTTGTGGTTTCGGTGAGGGATTACGCATTCACTTCGCTCCGAAATTATTCAATTAAATGTTGTATCAATCCTCAGTATTTGATATTGACAGTCTTCACAATCGCTGCTCAGTTTGGAATCGTCACTCTTATCTTATGCTTATCCGATGAGGTAAATCTACTCTGGATTCAAATAATAATATGCATGGCTCGATAATTCTGCAATAAAATTTGCTGTTTGGGTTACGATGCTGGTTATTTTACTCTCTGTGTTGATATATTTGTTTCGTTTCAGGCAGAAACTTGGGCGTATAGCCAAGCAAATTGTCCGGTGAGTTTCCTTGCCTATATAGATTCGTACAGATCTCTTGAGATAGTGCCTGGAGGGTTCAAGCACCCATTTAAATTGAAGTGACCATTAATTTTACGGCATGTCAGTGATGTCATTAACATTATTTTGCTTCCTTAGATCTGCCGATATGATTTCCAAAGAGCGTTCAATTTAGTCGAAGCATCCACTACTTTGATCATAATCAGTTCAGTTATCCAGGTAGGTTTGTGCTTTGATATGCATCTCCCTCACTAATGTGCTCCACAGGTTCTTATGTTGTACTGTATTTGGAAAGTCTTAAGAGAGGAGTTATACCACGACAGCATCGAAATCACATCTCCTTCCTGGTCACCTTCCCCCAAGTCTACTGGAGCTCCCTTGATCAGGACGTTCATTCAAAGAAAGTCCTCCCTCCCTGGAACCCCAGGAGCGGATACTCCAAGACTCTCGCTCTATCCTATGTCTAGCTTTTCTTCTCCGGAAGAACCCCTTCCGGAAGTGGAAGAGATCGAAGTCCATAACAACAACAACGTCGGGGAACGGGTGCAATGCGATGTAAGTGTATATATTGAAAAACGTTTCCCAGTATTGCTTCCCTCGTAGGATTACAATTTCTTTTGTTCTCGGACAGTGTGCGAAATGCCACCCAGACGGAACAGCTGAGCCCTCTGAGTACTCTAAGCAGTTTGCAGCAACTCAAACTAAAATCAGAAGTCTGCTAACGCCATGATCCTGATTGAAGGTGCCAATAAAGTTTATTTCATTTTGAATTATTGCATTATTTAATCCAATGCACTTACACTGAACACTAAACAAATATTAAAACACAACTACAACATAGGTTATGGATATCAAAATTCAAAACAAACTAACTGCTAAGCAACAATCTCGCAAAACGAAAACAAGTTGTGAAAATCTTTCGAAACTGATTTGTTTTCTTTCTTTCTCCGTATAATTCACAACCCAGCGGCAACACTCCACTCTTCGTACTGCCAGCCAGGTTCGCCAATTCTTTTGTTTTTCCCTTTCGGGAAAGGAATTTCCTTGGGACACCTGAACAGGTAATCGCTTGAAGAGGTTCTCTCAGGTGATTGATCTCCCTGGCCCACATAGCTGCCGGTTTGTGTGAGGTACCGGTGGTTCCGGAGTCCATCAGGTCCTGAAATCAACAAATTCAAAATTTACTTGCGTACATTTATACGAGAACTGAAAAGCTATACAGTAGTTTATAAACCTGAACAGTATCTTGGTATCTTGTTAAATAAGGCATCAATTTGATTGCCAAGGTTTCCATCAGACGCATATTAAGTATTATTAAGTATATTAAGTATTATTAAGTATTCAAAATAACATAACTCGCGTCAGTGTTTCAAATTGCATATCATTGGAACAATTAAAAGAGCTCAATATTAACGAGTGTAGACGCCCTCAGCCTCCTGTACGCATGCACTCTCTTAACACTTTTTTCCTCGTGGCTCATGCTGTGATCAGGATTAGTGCTTGTGAGGTCCACCACCCCCTCCCCATTCTCCCCATATAAATCTCATCAACACAGTTACACCACACGAATAATCGTCTCCCATGCAACAACACGGCTCCCAAAGGAAGCCCACAGATTTCCTGTAGGGTAATTGAAGCATGGTTTGCAAGTGGTTCATGGCGTCGCTTGGATGTCTTGCATCTTGACCCTTGACCTCTCGTGCGCGTTATGTCGCAGCAAAGATCCCGGTGTTGTTGCGTGCACAAATGGTTCGGCGTGAGGCTGAAGCACGTGGTCCGCGGAACCCTGGGCCGTGAGATCCATCGCCACAAGCCTAAACGCCCCAAAACACCATGGTCATCTAATGTTTAAAGAATTGAACTTCAATTCTTCTCTCATTTGTCAAACGCAAATACTTCCGTCAGCAACAGAGCGGCAGAAGTGGCACTTATCCGTAAAAAGAACCATCGACAATTTCAATTCCGTCCGAAGAAGCTGCTTAGGCTGACGATCTTATAAAAATCCGTTTTGTTTTGTTTTTTTCAGCATCGAATTTGGCTTTAAAATTGTTCGCTTTACCGACGCCAGATACAGAACGACTTCTCATGTTTCCCTATAAAAGCGAATATTGTACTCTGAAACGGCCTTTCGTCACTACTAGCCACAAAGGGATCGAGTAGGCCTATCACACAAACGACTCATAGCTTTTTCACATTGCAGGAAATGTTAGCGAATTGGTCATTGGAATTCGTTGTCCGGTTAGACGGAGAGGAAAGTGTCCTAACCAAGCGAGCTAGTGACAATTTCAATCCGGTCGTGAGTACTTGCTCGATGGCGTGGACTCGGAAGCGTGTCAGACTTGAGAAGCCAAGCTCTCGCTGAAATTCATAGGACAAAGGCTATTAGCAGTCATACAAGTTTCTACAGATTTCGCTCAACCGCTTCGGAAATGGACACAATCTTGTCATACCCAAAATCGTCGGGTTTATTTCATCTTTAAAAAAAAATGTCAAATTCACCTTGTGCAAAAAAAGTCCATTTCAATCACGCTAATGTGACGCAACCTGGCTTCAAATAAAAGCTACAGGAATCAGGATGCCCAGGGCAGCATGGTGAATGTACCTGAATAAATTATTTTCCTCCGCGCAAAAGCGTCGATTTTGGAGTTGAGTGCTTGTTTAGCGAGACCGGCATGACTCATCTGGGTTTGGGTCGTCGTCCTCGTCATCACTGAAGCACGTGTGTCTGGTCGACTCATCTTGTGAACGTTTATTTGCTGGAAGAAAAATCGCAATGGGATCACATGGGAGCCATTTAGGGTGCCACCTGTACGCATAGCGTACAGTTAGAAGTATTGCTGATTTAAACTTATTTTTTCCATTTCACTCTATATTGCTAAATCATGCTTTCGTTGAACATAACGTGGAATTAATTCCCATTTAGGAGTTCAGGTATTGACTATATTGAGCGTAGTCTATATTGTGGTGAGTAATGGAATTACACGTAATTCAATTGAAAAGGCAATCGTTCGGAGTGTAATTCTATTCTATTCTATTCAATTCCTAAATTTGAAATGAAATTGATAGACATCACTATGGAAACGACGAAATATAAATACGTACAGTCGTACATGTACAAAAGCTAGTGTAAGGACACGAACAATTTAAGTTTCTGGTAAAATTTATATGAATTGATAAGGCAAACCCGTCCTCAAGCAAGATGCTCAGGCTGCTTATTGGGAACGGGATTGCAAATACAGGTAGGTAGGTGTCTTTGACAAAGATACTGTGACGCATTTTTGTTCTGTCTTTCAAAAAATAGTAAGTAATTGTTACAATAATTTAAATGATAAAGATTTCAATGAAAGGTGATCGATCAGGTTGAGGCATGATTGGGTTTTACAGCGCCACTCCTTATATTTCACAATAATAACGCCTTTTGGGCTGAATATAGAATAAGGGATGTATGTAATTATAGTGATTGTCCTGGTCCTAAACTCCTTGTGTTCATGATGTCTGTCAAATAACATTCATTACATTTAATAATATTCTAGGCCTACGCGCGCTTATTTGGACCAGAATATGATACAGCAATGACTATTTATCAAAAAGTCCTTGTGATACAGAATCAAGCAGCCCCTCCCCCACATGCTTGCAAGAAATGCCATGAGACCATCAGTAACATGCATACACATCCGCACACGTGAGTGTATACCATCTTCTATTGCATGATTGAACATCTTCTATTGTCAATAATACATGCAAAGTATCAAAACTTTCTATCCATTTCTTCTCTCTTAATCTTATGGAGTATATCTCTCTGAAACACGTTTATGAATTGATGTATAACATGAGAAAATTACGTTGAATGTTGATATGTTTGCTTACCTGTTGGTCAGTTTATTCTACTCACTCCACTCCAGAACTAGAGCCCTAATCCGCGGTATCCAAGATTATCCAGGGGATTTATCGCGATCAAAACATTGTGTAATATCTTGGAATAATGTCTTCAATAATTAGCGAGGCGCTCGATATTTGCGAGCCGTCTGGCATAATGCTGACTTTCTCCGGCGGTTTTTCATTTCTCATGATTTCAATCTGCAACATGCGGGCCCCATATAATTATATAGAGCATAAAAAACATTATATTCCTCAATCATTTATGCCAATTTTTTATTTATTTATTATTATTTTTTTTTTCTCCCGAGGATTGGTGCCGTAATTTAAATTAATATAGCAATATTGCATTATATTATATATTAATTAAAGCAATATACATGTAGCATTATATAGCATGCGTGTTTCACACCAAGATCCTTTGTCGCTCGATCTATGTAAACAAAACTCATTCCATGCTCTTCTCCACGCAGCACACAGTCATCTATATCAATTGATGGCACCATCATTGACACTGTCAAAACTACTAATTTCCTTAGCGTCAAAATAGACAATAGATTAACAATTTGCAGAACACCTGACACATACATTCAATAAAAAATCAAAATCAATAGGCATCATATAATAACAATATTCGATCCACAAACATTACGCTTGTTATATAATAGCCTCGTTCTTCCGTACCTTAAATACTGCAATATTATCTGTGTGTATGCATGTGTGTTTGGTTTATTTTTTATTATATTATATATATTTTTTTTCAATCATGTAGTTCAAATGTCAAGGTCATTATGAAGAATATGAGGTTTATTTACACCATATTATGCATGATTTCCATATAATAATTATAATCTCAAATGTTCTTCGTGTTTCGTTTCCTTCATATTTCTTATAATTTTAATAATTATAATTACAATTACTTATCAATATATAATTACTCCCGAAACATTTCCTCTTCATGTTTCTGGCTGATTTCGTGTTTATTTTTTCTTGTTTTTGCTGTTGTTGTTGTCTGTTCTGACAAAAGGGGCTCAGTGGGCGTTGTTTGGGGGCTGGGTGCTGCTTGCTTTCAAGTTTGCGATCAGTCATTTTATGAATGTGGAATTCTGGATTTTCCTTTTCTCTGCTGCGTGCATACATTGTTAAGATAAATATACCTTCAACTAACATATTTTTCGTGATGCTCTTATAGTTTTACGTGCAATTATTTCACATTCCCGGAAATAAAAACATGGATCAGACGTCGAGTCAACATAATCAAGTTTTTAATCAAAGTGAACCCTCATGAGCAATAATGTCCAATATTGTACATTGTACAAACAAATCGAGTATTTCAAAACGACACTGTAATAATATTATAGCATTGTATGTGCACACAACAGTCAGGAGAAGTCTTTCTGGAGGAGGTCCTCGCTGAGTTCAATCTTCCACCTTTTCTTCCTTCTTCGCATTCTCCGTTCCGCAGCTTTTGAATCCGGCGCATTTCTTTGCGAAATCTGGCGTCCGTGCTTCTTCGACGTTGCAGCATTTCTTAGCGTGACAATGTTGAGTCCAGTGACGTCCGTGGAAGGACTGGTTCGGCATGTCCTCCCCTCCGAAGGCGTGACAATGCTTCATGCCATGCCCTCCGAAGAAGGCTGCGTCTGTCTCTCTGGAAAATCGACGCCAGTGACCACCGTGGAAACCGTGGTGATGACCGTGACCACGGTTGCCATGGTGATGGTACACCGAGCCATCCGCCGAATCACAATGTTGCCAATGAGGTTGATGCATTCGGGGGTGGTGGCAGCCAGAATTCCGATTCCAGGCAGAAGTTTCGGCGTTCCCAGAGACATCCCGCAAGACCGGCGAGTCGCACATGCCATGTTCGTTGTCAAAGCTCATGCGAGCCATCATTTTCTCAAAAACCACCATCTTCAATGATCTTGCTTTAATGCTTGGGATTTCTTTTCTTCTTCTTCTTCGAGTTTAGCTGAATGTTCAGTTCTGTTGCCTATTCACAGCGCGCCTGCCGTATTTATCGGGAGATCGGAGCCGCACGTAGGACGAACGTATTGATTCGTTGGTAAAACGTCTGCCTACGTTGCACTGACGTCGACGCTTGGCAGTGAGCCAAATCATAACGTCCCTATGTTTCGTCAGTATGTGCGTTGTGATTTACTTCTGACGAAGCCATGCTTGTATTCATAACGTAATTGTGAAGTTCCAAATTTGAATATTAAAGTAATTTCACTGCTTTAGGTCTCACTGAGTTCAACTGCTGTCTATGTCAATTTACCATGATGATAATGTAATACTGGAATCATGGAATGCAATAATACCAAGAGCCTTGAACTTGCGAGAGTTCTTCGTAAGAGATACCAGTAATCACGGTCACTAGCTGCAACAGGTGCCCTTGATAATGCATCCGCCGCCTCTTTGACAATGCCTTCACAATGTTTTACATCGTTACAGATTTCCGCCATTGTTCTCAAATCCTTCTGCTGTCTTGATGATCTTCCTTCAAGCTTGCACAAGAAACTGAAGAGAGCGATGGTCTGTAAAAAGAATACACTGACGACGCTCTATCACGTGATTTTAGTTCCAATAATATATTCATAAACCATAGTAAGAACATTTCCCGTTAACACAGCTTGGTTAACTTCATTAACGCAACATCTATCCTGTCTATACAATGTTCCTAAATTAATGGGGCGACCTGGCAGCCTCGTTAAATTAGGAAATTGCAAATGACTTCAATCTTCCAATATCTCATCGCCCAAGGGGAAGACGACGTGGTGCGATTACTGATCATTAAACTTATTGATTGTACCTCGTATCTATCATATAAAGGTAATTTCACACCCTATATACATTGAATAGTTATGTTTGAATGGTGAACTATATCGACATGATATATAACAAATGTCTACATTCTGCAGCAAATTGCTCTTCTTCTCCTCCCCCCCCCTTATTTTTTATTTTTTTTAATTTTTTTTTTATTTTTTTTTATTATTTTTTTTTTTTGATCTCTCCTTCTCCCTTTTTTGTTTTCTATTCATTGAGACTGCATGTTTCTATTATTTCATCATTTCTTAATTTTCACACTCTCTGTACCGTTGCAATTAGCCTTTCCCAAATGCCATGATCTCTCTTTCCACCTCTCTCTCTCTCTTTTTTTTTCTTCTTCTGATTTTGCCAGCTGGGACACCTGGGACGAATAACCCTGATTTGATCACGTTCGATCATGAAATGTTTATAGATTAACAACTCATAAGAAATATAGAGGGAAAAAATTAAGGCAGCATACTCTGTAGAAAAATTAAATATATCTCAATTATAACCTTATACTCATATCATATTGAAGAAATAAACACCTCCAAACTGAACCAAGGACACCTTTCCTAATGAGTAATGACTTACTAGATATAGCTAGATATAGGATAATTAAAGCAACCCACGCGCAAAAACAATTACTGGCCACATAATTGGATAATTCACCTGGTGTGCCAAATGCTAATCGCAGGTAACCAGACTGGGCTCTTCTTAAATCTCAGCGTCTTAATTAAAAATCAATTCTCTGTTTTTGAACGCTTCCAAACGCATTTCACAATAGTGTTTGTCGCGGCTCAATTCGTTTGTTTTCATGGCTAAATCAGGAGAGCCAGTATATGTGGTTAATTTGCCTGGGTACTCGATCACTGAGGCCTTATCCATGAAGGTAAGTACTGGAGACTCAGGGGGATTTCTTATCGTGTTGGTTCAGTTCCAGAAGTACACCGATCTCCCACTCATCATCCGACGTCGTGGCCGATGCTGGCCGATGCGCAAAAGGACAACATGCCTCCAGATTATGCTAATTCAAGCTGCAGTGACCTTCTTGATTGTATCGGTTGAGTACCTCTACATTGCAGGCGGACATGTGACACTCAATGAACGATCCGAAGAAGTAGGTGTATCTTCAATTGCAGTATGCATTGTACATGTTTATATTCATGTACATTTCATTCCTTTTGGTAAGCTCTGGGGGGCGGTACAAAAAGATGAACCCCATAAAATGAATATGATAAATAATATCAATGAATTATGCATGTTCTACGTCCAGTACGCATCGCGCTAGTCATATTACAAAATATAATGTATATCAAAATCTAATTTAATCCACGTAGCAAACTTGACATGTTGACACTCTTAATTCCAGCGCCCAGGCCTGTTGGACAGCCTAAACTCTGCTTACCAGTTGAACCAGACGCAGAACCAAGATGATGAACCTCGTGTCGCTGATCCCCTTGAAGCACCCAACGACCACATCCCAAGACAAAATGATAAATACGATCCCAACAGCATCCGAGAGGGATTCTTTGCCCGACCACCCGGCCTAACTTTCAACCACGTAAACGTCAACCCACAGGATCGAGAGACGAACATCCGACCGGCTGCAGCTCAGTTCATTCACCCCCTTGAACCAGTGGCGTATCGCCAACCCGCTCAGCCTCTTAAATCGCCCAATTTGGCCGAACAGTACAAACACTTAGCAGAGGGTGCGCTGAACAAAGAACTTTCCAGTCTACAGCAGCAAATGGCACAAGCGAGCCTCAGACTCAAGGATATTATGGATTCCCAACGTGGGAATCCCTAATAAATAATTTGTGGTGTTTGCCTTGTTCAGTGTGTTCATGCTTCTGACGAAATCGAATACGCCAAAGTTGGCTTTAAATGGGTTGATGCATTGCATTGCATTTCATTAATGTGATTAACGATACTGCAATGCGGTAAATACATGCGCTGAGTTCAACGTGCCTTGGTGAAATGCATCAAAACATGTATTTGTCGCATTAATTACGGTTCACTCGGTCATGCAGCTGTTTGAAACCATATGCAGCAGTAGGCCGAGATCATTTCTGATGAAATTAATAGCCAGCGAAATTAATTATGTACATATTTATACATGAATCATCATCAGTATACACTCGGGTCAACATGCATCACTTCCATAAAATATGTGAGCACCGCCCTCTCTCCTTCACACGATAAGCCAATGCACTATGCAGACCAATCGACGTTAATCAATTGTTCAATCACCCCAGGGCTGCTCAGCTGTTTTGCTTGTCAACGCAACATGCATGTTTATGACCACCGGGGCCATATTGGGTGCCCCAAAACGGAATGCTGAGTGCTGACCAGATGCCAGCAGCATCCTGGATCCCTGCCACGCACAAACCCTTGCACACACACATGAAACGACGCACGATCAATAGCTAAGGTGCATATGCAGCAGTCTCACACTGCGGTCCCTTCGAGGGTTCACCGAGGCAGCATTCTTATCACGCGTTCATTGATTTGTGAAGATTATGGACAGATCTCAGACTAATCGGGGACTACAATGGGCTCCGAAGACTCCACCAAGACCATCATATTGGTGAGTGGCTGCATTATTGCGCTTTCGTGGGTTATACAAAGGGTAACATGATAACAAACCTGAAGCGTGTTATATCATCATTAATATGGAATCGATTCCATGTTCTGCGAACAATTGTCGCTTGTCATTCATCTGTAAGCACTGTGCATCGACCATTGTCGTATACATGCACGTGACGGTTACCAACTAAACAATGCTGGGAGATCCTTAAGGAGTGCATATGTCAACATGATTGATGGACGCTTTCCTCTCTTCCAGATGTGCCACTGATTATCTCAATGAACAAGATGAACACATTAGTGCGACGCGTAGCTGAGGGAGCTGAGGAAACCATGTGCACGTTGGCGGACAGGTTGTCGTCTCCCTCGACATCGAGACGCCGGGATATGGAGGAAGACCCCTCCTCGGAGAGCGAGATGAGCCCCACCACAGATGACTCGGATGACGAGTGTCCTGTGAGCGAAGCGATACAAACCGTTTTCAAAGGTTTCATGAAAGACTTACCTGTCGTTAACCTTGATAAAGTGGCTGCTACCCTGGATTACACCACCGAGAACTTCCTCCTGGTTGAAGACAGAGATCATTACAACATCCTGCATAAAGCCATTATCCTAAGCCACAAGAAGTTATTCAATCTAATTCTCAACGCCAATTGTGATGTGAATTGCTCCAATGGAAAATCTTGTATGCAATCTGAAAAATGCCGGCACCCTCACCTGGGAATACTACACCTTGCGTGCTTTCTGGGAAGAGAATATTTTGTGAGCAGTCTGATTGAGCGAGGGTCTGATGTTAGAGCGAAGAAACGCGTCTACACCTCAGCTTTACTCAACTGTCCTGCTGAGCTTCAGCCCCCAGTGTTTGCGCTTGGAGAGCCTGACCAAGTCGTAGAGTGGACCAACAACTGCGGTCTCAGAGAACCAGCTTACTTCGCTGTTCTAGGAGACCATGCCACCATTCTGAAACATCTATTCGACCTGATCCGACCCCATAAGGAGACAGAGTACCTTAACCTCCTACCTTTATCCTGCAGAGTAGGTTCTTACAAGTGTCTGGAGTTCCTCATTCAAGAATACCCTCACGCCGTGAATCGTCTGGACGCTGATGGGATGCCACCGCTTCTGATGGCGATGAAACACGGTCTCAGATTCGTCAATCTGCTCCTTAGATCTGGAGCTAACATCGACATCCTGGAAGACCTTTGGCAACCAGGGGTTAACATCCTGCATTTCCTCTTTCTGTCCTTGCCTCTGCCTGATCAGTCGACCAAGAGACTTTGCAGTACCATCGATGAATTCGTCAAGCGCGGTGCTGATATCGACTCCAGGGGCCAGCACTCTTTGGAGACTCCTCTGCATATCCTCGCCAGAGCCATAAACACATTCTGGTGTTTTAACCTTAATCATTTGGAGCGGAATTCACACGCTTCAGTGAAACATCAGGCAGAGTATGAGAGCACCCTCCTAGACATTGTAACCCACTTGGTCAGTCTTGACTGTGACGTCAACTTACCGGATTGTTACGGCAGAACCGCTTTGCACTTACTCTGTAGCAGTGGCAAACACATCCTTCGCTTTCGCTTGGGTCGCAGTGCATTGGTGCGACCTGAGATTCGCCAAATGCTTGGTACCCGCAGCTGTGGCCTCGATAACACGATGCGAGCTTGCGACATAATTATTCGTAGCGAATCTTTCGATGTTGCTAAGCTACGTCGTCCAACCCCACAAGCGGTCTTGATAAGAACTCTGTTAAACTACGACCCTCATCGAGAGGCCCGCCAACTCCCTATAGGACTCTCCTCCATTGATGTCCTCACCTGTCCAGACGTGACCTCATCCTACCTGCGTCTGTATCGTCTGATTGGTGGCGACCTGAAAGTGCACACTGAGGATGGCTTACCTCCCCTGCTGATGTTGTGGAGCAGCATGAAGGACAAATCAACCATGGCCAAGATCCTGTACACAGAATCAATCACATCCGCCGTTTGTGAGTTGTCCGCTGTCATGATGGACCTTGGGGCGACCACAGAGTGCATGACCAGATATTTACACCGAGAAAAACGCGCCATTGGAGTGTTTGACTTCTTACTCACTGTTCTTCAAGACTTGCAAGAAAACTATCTCAACTTGAGCAGAACCACATCTGAGCTGAAGGTCCTGCGCGATTTTGTGCACCTGTTCGTCCAGTACGGCGCTCATACAGTCGTCCACCGCGATCTGCTTTACGGCCACTCCGCGGATGAGTCCATCCCTGATGCCCCCTGGTGCAACTACCTCCCGGAACACAGTTTCCTTTTCCAGGTGCTGCAGTTTGGAGCCCTGAATCTGCAATACGTCTCACGAGGACCATTCTTTGCTGAGCTCAGTGAGTTGCTGCTGAACGAAATCAACCAATACACGCTTAGTGAAGTGGTCAACGTTGTATATGTCCGGCTGATGTCCATGCATGAACCGGACACTTGCTCTTGTGGTCAGTGCGGCCCGTTTATGCAGATCCTTCTTCGCCATCACAAACAACCGAAATCTCTGAAGCAGTTTTGTAGAAATGCAATTCTGAATAACATTGAAGTTCTGAGTCCTTGTAAGATCCACCGCCTCTCCCTGCCCCCTTCTCTCTGTGGATATCTGCTGTACCATGATATTGTGCCCCAACAGTGATTATCATTTACATGACAATCATAACGGACTGAGGTATTCGTTATGATGCCTATTGTGCTGTGATCGTAATAAAGGTGACTTGTGTACTGTGCATTACATGTATGCATGTTTTGGTATATTGAACATTACGATAGTCATAATAATGTGCTTACCTGATGCATACGAAGCCTATATCTGGATTCCTCAATTCAGGAATACCCACTTTTCCTATACATTCAAAATCATTTGACGTTGCACACAGAGCTTTATAATTAGAAATTGGATTCCAACATATGGAGCGGCCTATCCCGATTCTGTTACCCCGCGATCAAACTTACTATTCGCGTAATGATTGTGACTTTCACTTTGAAGTACAAAATTCTACTTACAGCCTAAATAGCGCAATTAACATAGTTAGTTTTGGAATGCAATATTTGAAAGTTCGCAAGAGTCGTATAATATACAAGAAGGCGGATACTTTAGTAGTTGCTCTAATAATTGGAAGCATTGAAAGATAAAGAAAAAAAAACGCCCAATCCGATATCATTTTATACAGGCCTAAGCATAACGTTAATTACTCATTTTTAACAAAAATCCAGAAATTGATTGATAATTTAAGTGAACCTTTTATTCAAATACACCAAAATGAAACCAGAAATATTCAACACCAATCTGCAGGTCAAGTGTATCAACAACGCCCAGTTAATATAATGCATAATTTTTGCATCATTTAAAATACAAAAGTTAAAATGCCAATAACACTATCTTTGATTACAAGAAACCTCCACCCAATTAGAAAGTTACTGGTATATAAATTATGTTATACGGGACACAAGGCACATAATACTCATAAGAGCTGAACTAAAAATTTATATCAATTACTGATAATGAAATTATCTTTCAAATGTAATATTATATGTATTTATAATTTGTTATTGTGAAATATATTTATATCATAATATTAATTATCTTTTATGATTTGCTGCACGCATTATAACTAACTTTGACTAATTCTGAGGCGGGTGAGAATCGTGAGATAGTGATCAATCGTCCATTACACAATATTAATAAAATAAAAGAATGAAATGAGCTGCAATATATAATAAACATAAATAATAGATGACCATCATAGCGGACTAGCGCAACAAGAGCTATATAGGATGCGTTATAAGGTTTTAATTGACTGCAATTTCCCCTCCAACAGCTCCTTCGAGATCATCTGTCGATTTGGGTTCGGTGTTCGCTGCCACGGAGTCATTCACGGGGTTTGCAGTCGGGGGACGTTCTCCTATACTTTTTCCAATTCGACTAGCGATGTACTTGAGCGTAGTTTCCATGCCAACCTTCAAAGCGAAACATTTGTCGTCATGTTCCATGATGAAGTCGGTCACTCGGATGTAATCTGTGAACACCCCAAGAGTTCGTTCCATATCCCTCGGCTACAAGAAAAAAAAAAGAAAAAAAGATACAAAATGGAAATTGAAGAAATAAGATGAGAAGATTTCGCACCACCCTATATATTTAAACAAATAAAAAAACACATACGTGAGCAAAGGCTTGCCCAGTCCAGACGCTGATGGTGTTGAAGACGCTGGCGAAGAAGCTGGAAAAGTCTTTGACGCTGGTGAAAGACCCACCCCCTGTCATTATGGCCCGGTAAGCCACGCCTCTTTTTTGCATGAAGGATAAGAATTCATCTGAAGTCAGCTGCGAGCAACAACAAAAGTTAAACCATAAAGAATTGGGCACCAAGAAAGACGCTCACGAGGCCGTCGGCATCTGTGTCGATTTGGGTGAAAGCCGTCTCGATGTCGAAATCGTCTCCAAACAACATTTTACCATCTTCGTCACTCAGCAGCTTGTTCTGATAAAAATGACATTAAGTCACATTCCGTTGTTAAGCCTTATCAATTGGGCGGCTACTCACATCCACAAATGCGTCTCTGAATTCTTGAATTGAGATTTCGCCATCCCTGTCCAAATCCGCTTCTCTCAACCCAAGTAAGAATCGGTTGCCAGCGTCATACAGCTGGTTGCTCTTGGCGTATGATTCAATCGCTTTGTCGCAACACTTGGCTCTTGAACTATATCGGGTTTATAATTAAGACCACAAAATGGTGGCGAGAACTGCCTTACTTGGCAAGTTTCGTGTTGGGTCGTTTGGGCCCTACAAAAGCATTACTCAATAGCTCTCCTTTCATTAAACGCATATCTAGAGCTGAAAACTAATTAAGAGACGAATAAGGTCCGATTCCATATTCACATCTTATTTGACATGATAATTACCAAAGCCACGCCCAGTGTTTTAGGGTTGAACTCTGAGAATGCAGGTTCCGTGCCTCCGAGGCGGTGGAAGAAGGAGTCTTCTTTCTTCATGGATAGGAACCAACCTGAAATGACCACCAGTGACGTCATGGCTCAAGGATGGTGGGATCACGTGACTCACCGTCATAGCAGTGCAGAGGGAAGTTGCACACCAGAGCTCCGTCCACCAAAATCTCTTCTACACCGTCTCTATTGATCTTCACGGGCTGCATAATGCCTGCATTTAGAGGTATTTAAACAATTCGTCCTGTAGTAGAAATATTTGTGATATAATTATTGCCATCTGCACTAACCTGGTAGAGAGGCAGAGCTCCTGATTGCCCTTGCTACACACATATCAGGAGTGGTTTTCACGTGGCAATATTCGGGAGTCATCGTGGACAAATTACTGGCCACCGTACACAGCTCGACGCCTCTGAGTTTGTATAGCTAAGATTAAGTGTTGAGTTGGTGTTTGTTGAATTTTAAATCGGAGCAAACCTCCATGAATGTAATTTCCGGATTGCCAACTTTCTCTTTAAAATACGTGTAAATCGTTTTGAGCAATTTATCCGCTGGATTCCAACCAAACTTCTTGATAACGTTTGGAATCAAAGACATCTTCCCTCCTTTGGAATCTGAAGATAAAAAAAAAAAAGTAGCATCTATACTATTTTACTGGATATATTTCCAATCTGGACAAGTAGCCACTGACAATCGCCACTAAAAATTGTGAGTATGCATAGATATATGTTGTTGCTAATATGTCAGCTATATAGTCAATTTTGCACAGAAAAAGGGTCGACCCGAGCTGATAATGTAATATATTAAATATTTAATAATTAATAATTAAATCTTTGAAGGGTGCCACCAGATTTTTTGTGAATATTTTATTATCCTAGTACATTGGTAGTATTTGGCTCACAAAACCCCTTAATTCGGTGCGAAAAAAACCTCATATACTTTCACTTTTTTTCTGACATTTTCCCACTTGTGATTATTCAGACCCTACCGAAAACTTTACAGGTACATATATCGAACCCAATAACACATTTTATGGGTTGATCTCATTCAGATCTTAAATTTGATATGCTACGTGCATATACGTTCAAACGATAAACTTACCTTGGCTTAATCAAGGTAATTAATTAGCGAATTTACCCATTTTCCACCAAAGGGTTTTTGTCCGATTTTGAGTATGTTAATAGGGAGGCCATTCCGCATGTATTTCACTAAAATTAGATTCTGTTGCAATTTGATCGATCCATATATTGACTGGCCTATAAGCAAACAAGTCTGTTTTGCATCATGCTAGAATGACTGAGGTCCTCGAAAGGTAATGGAAGCCAACTGGTTTCTGCATGATGCTGTTAATGCATTTATTGCATGTATTGAGGCTCACCATAGACGAGTTTTGCGACATTCCCTTCAACGAATATCTTCTCGACATCCTTGGTCGTTCCTCCGACTGCTAGGACCCCAGCTGCGATGCTTCCGACACTTGTGCCTCCGAAGCGCTTCATCCGGGAGAGGAGACCGAGATCTTCCAACACCTGCGGATTTAAACCAATGGGGTCATCTCGGGTTATGGAAGACACGAAAAAATCAATTAAAACGATCAGAAATGTATGCCTGGTGTGGGCGCAATCCATTAAAAAAATAGACCCATATGCATAGGCCTATATATAAGTCTTTGTTTGTTTTGGTTATGTCTTCAACATGAACACGAGCCTGACTAGAGACTTAAATTGTATAGATGTACAATTATAATTAATACTATGATGGGATTGTCGATCGGTGTCCATTGCTTCATGAATAAAATACTTCTTACTATTGTGGGCACAACCTATAAGAAAATATCGTGCGTATTCGTCTTTTCTGCTCCAAGGATACTTCGTTACCTGCAGCCTCCACCTTTTATTTAGCAGTCGAGCAACATTGCACGATAGCGTGTAAATATTCACGAAATTTATGAATTATACCTATTGGGCATTGCAAATTGATTTTGTTTTTCATGGAATAACTAGAATGCTTTATTACTCTTTCCCTTTTGCAGTAGGAAAACGTTCATTCGATTGTCCGGCCTCTTTGTATTTCAGAGAATCTACTGAATTATCCCCGATAGAAATCTTTTTATTTATACGATTGCAACAAGCACAAATTGTGTTGTAACTGATTTGAGGCACGAAACAGTTCTATATGTTACATAATATTCTTTCATACGAGGAATATAATTATTGGATATATTGCACTTCAATAATCCATTGACCCAGTGACTCGGCTGTAGATGAACGTATTCATGGATGATTTCTTCTGACCTTCAAATCTGTTCTCCTTTAATGAGATGCATCTGGGTCATGATAGGAGAGGCTGGATTATTTTGTCATTATTACAGCTGTTTGGTTGAAAACTGATTAATCATAGTTTTATTCAGACAACTGAATGGAATTGAATGACATTATTCATTTATTGCAAATATATTAATATGTGCACATTAATATATTTATGAGAACTAGATGACATATTGATGTTCAAAATATTCTTTGAAAATCGTAATTGAAAAAGGTCTGGCTTTTATGATTTGTATTAATCAGCAGTGCGTTTTATGCATTGGGGTTACGTCACGGATTAATCAGTACAAAATAAAGCCGAATCTGTTGCGTCTTTATTATAGTTAGTGTGTACATGTAGTCATTATTTTATTTAATATTCTTATTCACACTTGAATACTTATAGTTACATGTAGTTCGCACAATAAAATCAGATAAAAAAAAAAACCAATTTGCGGTGGAATTGTGACAATATTGTGACGTCGTGTATGTGCAAATGTGCATGCATAATATAGTGCATTGTATAATTATAATTAAGGTATGCTTATACTTTATAATGAAAGGTTGGATGCACGGCTGTTTTTTTTTTTTTTTTTTTTTTGGGGGGGGGGGTTCACATATTGAGCATGACTCACTTGTGGCTTGCTTAATAATATTGAGACAACTGAATGGAATTGAATGACATTATTCATTTATTGTAAATATATTATTATGTGTACATTAATATATTTATGAGAACTAGATGACATATTGATGTTCAAAATATTCTTTTCTACAGCGTATTCAACAGATTATGCAAACCGAATCAATTTCAGTCTTTCTGCAAGACTCAATTTAACAGAAAAAGTTGACAGTGCAGATTATGCAGGCATGAAACATAACAGATGGAAACAATATAATAAAAACTTAACAATACAAACCTTGATGACACCGATGTAGAACATCCCTTTAGCGCCACCGCCCTCGAAGACCAGGTTCTCGATGTCAAGAGGTCCATTCTTTTCCAGGAGCGCCTTCACCTCATCAAAGTGCTCGGTCTTCAGGGACTCAGCCAGCGACATCGTTTCGTGGGAATATGGTTCTTTGGACGCTTATACCGAGTGATGAGGACCTCGATCGGTGGAGTGGCAGGTGGCGAGTGCAGAGTAGGTCAATTCGGTTAGTGGCAGCAGACGCCAGCTCACATACATCCCCGTATATTATGCTATTGTTGTGGCTTTTTAAAAGTCATGTTGCAAATCCTATACAAGTTAGCGACGCAATTAAAGAAGTAATGTTTTTCATGACTTGCAAAACAGAAGATTTAATGTACTCTGTGCATTTGAGAGATTTATACTTGAATTCTGAATTGCTGCTCGATTTGACTGATTATTTGATCAAGTGATCAAAGCTAAACACGAATTCATGAAATCAGCATACGATTGCATTGATTGTTAACTTGACCATTGGTAATCAATATAATAATAATAATTAATAATAATTTATTCATTTTTATAAAACGCTGCTTACAAGATAAAACTTTTCAAAGACGTTACAAGTAAAAACAATTTCGACAAATTAATTAAAACAATTCAGGAATTAAAAGTCTGATTAAAATAGAATGTTTTCATTTTCCGTTTAATAATAGTGGTACTATTACCATTAAATATTGTGTAGAGCTCAATAACACAGTGGTAATGATTTTCCACCCATGATTGATTGTATTGAGAATTTCAATGTCAAATCACAAAGAGTTATATATCCGACACAAATATCCTCTTGAGTCGACTACATAAGATAAAACTGCACTCTAACTTAACACAGTCCGCCACTCAACTCCAGCATAGGTAAACAATTATTAAAAAAAAAATATTCGTATATATAAGAACAAAAATGATATATGACTTTCACTCATTCAATACGCCTCATTTACTAATCAAGCAATATCCCACACAAACATGTCTGGGATTACCATTGTGCCACAAATAGCGATCATAACGCAACTTGTCTGGACACGTCCTGCATTGTTGGCTTGCACCGCCCGCCGCTCTGAACGCCCAATGCGAGCGAACACGCTCAGATCCACTCAGATCGATCGAATGCCTCATGCATAGGTAACTCCCAGAAGAAATGCGTTGTGGATGTGTTACGCCATGAGGATAGAGTTGTACTTTGTGGTACTACTGGTACTGTGTAGTACTGCCAAGCCTCAATGTGGTACCAACCAGTGGGGTGATAACTGCAAAGATTGTCACTGTTTGAATGGAGCCGATCAGTGTGATCCAGTGAACGGCACCTGCGCTGACTCACAGTGTGGCCGCGGGTGGAGTCACCCACCACTTTGCCAAACAGGTAATGTTTACCTTTGTTTATATCGGTGTTACACGCGGTGCAAAATATTTGAAAGTACTAACTACCAGTAGAACTAAAACATTACCATGATTTGCCATAGCCGTTATTTATGAAATTTGAATCGTCCCATTCACAGAATGCAAGGAGAATTTACAATGGGGTGTCAATTGCTCCAAAGCGTGTCACTGTGCAGCAGGGGTCGAGTGCAATCCGATCAATGGGGTATGCGGAGGTAGCTGCCACCCAGAGTGGTCAGGTCCTAGCTGCATGATCAGTAAGGTTATATAGCCTTTAACCATCAACATAAATACTGAACTAATCCCAGGATTGACCCAGCTGACCAGTCCACCAAGGGTGACCAGCGCTGATTGCGGAAATATCGATCTTGCATGGCAAGCATGGGTGGAGGAGGTTAATATTGGGGACGCGCCTGTTAAGTCATACAGGTGATTCCCTGCATAGCCTCAAAATGACATCATAGTGACACGCTTTTTGCAATATTATAAACAGCATCCAACAAAAGAAGAATGATTCAGCTTGGACAGAGCTGACCATCATCTACGCGACCAACGATAACTTAACCGAATACAACTTAACATTGTCTGACATTGACGATGCGACAGTGTACTCGTTCCGAATCGTAGCAAATCGTGAAGAATATGACAAACCCGTTGATGGAATTCCTGGTCCGGCTTCAGAACCGAAATCCCTCATTGAGCTTTGCCAAGGTATGTCCGTTCAATATGTCCGAGTCTGTTTTTTCATGATGTCATCATTTTTATATAGATAAGTCACAAGCTCCTGAAATGTTGACTCAAAGCTTAACTTCCGCTGTGGAAACAACAATTGAAGCATTTGAAACAACTACCGAGGGTAACAGGATATAGGCTACCTGGCATAACTGAGAGTGTTAACTTATCATTAAATTTCAGCTAACTACCAAGATGAATATACTACAACAGAGGCCACACCGGTGGTTGGGAGAGGTGAAATTTATGTCCAACTGATATTCTTTACTTATTGCGTGTTATGCAGAACCTGTTCAAAATCTCAGAGCGGCCTTGGACAGTTCAACTGGTTTCATCGAAGTAGCCTGGGCGGAACCAGAGACAAACTCTACAATTGTGGCCTATAAGTTGTCCTATCAAATAATAGGAATAGGAGACTGTAATGACTCATATAGAGGACCCGTGAAGACTGAGATTGTAGGGTCAAGTCAATTGGGGTCCACTCTTAGATTTATTCAATACTGGAGAAAATATAGAATATCTGTGACGGCCATATTTGGCCAAGAAGAAGGGCAATGGGCCAATACGATAGTTCTTTCGAAGGAAATCGGTAAATACGCTCATTATGGCATCTTCCAATTTGATGAACACTTCTTCTTTTATAGCTCCAACGGGATCTGTACAAAACTTTCAGCATTTCAACTTGACCTCATCCTCAGTGGTTTTCACATGGAATGAGTTACCTTGCGAGCGAATCGGTGGGAGAAACTTGACATACAAGGTTCTGTTTTGGAAGTTGAATGGCCAGACGCAAGAAACCATCTTCATCAAAAGCGTAGATAAACCGTACGTTGTGGCCACTGATCTCAATTCTCTTCAGATGTACGGCATCAGGGTTTGTGCCGAGAATTCTGAGGGAACAGGAGTTTATATGGATGACTACACGGTCACAACTGATGGCCAAAGTAAATATATCTCTGGACTGCATTGCAGCTGAAACTGATCACTTCAATAAATTATACAGGAAGTCTGAAGCCCACTGACCTAAGAGTTCTAAACAGCACAGAGCGGGCTATTGTGTTAGGATGGAGTGCTCCATTCTACCCACTTCACCAGATACAAGAGTACAGTGTGACGTACCAATCGACTACTGAAAGCACTGTGAAAACAATCCGTGTCCCAGCTACAAGTAATTCCCCGTTCATCACTGTTGCAAACCTGAGTCCAAGCACGCAATACCACTTCCAGGTAAGCTCCTTTTAGAATCATGCTCTTTGATTTGAGTTACTTTAAACGCAGGTCAAAGCCAAAGCGAGCCAACAGTGGGGCCCAATAAGTGAAATTCTCCTGGCAACTACTCTGCAGTCCTTACCTGGCCCGCCGACTCAATTACAAGTATTGAGTACTGAAATCTGTCTGCAGGTGACTTGGGAGTATCCTGATAGCCGTAGAGGAGAGATACTGGCATTTAAGGTAATATGAGTGGAATTGAAAATGTGCAACAAGTATCGCTTAAATTTTGCAGGTCACGTGTCACGGAGCGCGTTCCGGTGAAGAAATCGAGAGAGAAACGTTGCAGCTGGAGTCTACTATATGCTCATTGGACCCAGCCTCGCAATACACCGTCAGTGTGGCCGCTATGACGTCCAGAGGGTATGGCCCAACCTCCTCCATATCTGCATGGACAGAAGTTCGCACACCAGAAATTCCAAACACTCCAATTGTTCGGACTATTCGGGAAACCTCGATCACAATTCAAATCCAGCCATCAGTTCTATCAGGCGGCCCAGTATCAGCTTACTACATTGTAGTGTATGATCGAAAGCGAGCCAAGAGATCTGTAGCTGACCCAGTGAAAACCTTGGGAATAAACGGATACACAGCAGCTGCATTGAGTCCTTCTGAAGTGACTCGAGCCAGGACTTTTGTCGTAGGCGATGGACAGTACTATGGCGGGTACCTGAACAAACCGCTGAAGGATGACAATAACTATACAATTTACTACATAGTGCAGAGTACCTTAAATGGAGTATCAAAAATGGCGTATGCAGAGGTACCGTTGTTGATCTCCACCAATAAGATTGTACCAACAAGTACGTTACCACCAGAAGGGAGCACCGCCAAGCCAGCGACGGAGAAAGATGACAGTCTGGTTGTGATGGGAATCGTCCTCGGCTGTGTCCTTGTGATACTTGCTGTTGTTGTCGTTGCTCTTGTGCTGTATTGCTTCAGGAAAAAGAAGAATCAACTGCAACAACGAGACGCCAAGAATCCGAACTGGTTGTCATATTATACAGACCATTTCTACGATTCATCTCAATCTGAGCAGGTCAGCTTGAGCAAGACGTATTCATTGAGTGAATTAGGAAGTCAAGCTACATTGGCTTCCGACAACACCAGCATGGATCCATTAAACTGCTCGTCCATATCAGTCTCTGAAATGCACCACCGTAAGCCAAAGGTCAACTGCGAAAGCGAGTATCAGAAGCTACCTCAAGGAAGTCTGTTTCCTTGCAAAGCTGCTAAGATGTCTGCCAACAAGGAGAAGAACCGTTTTGAACACATTTTGCCATACGACCACAGCCGGGTAGTTCTTAAGAACCGAGCAAATGATTACATCAACGCCAGTTACATTGACGGATACGATGCCCCAAAAGCTTATATTTCAGCTCAAAGTCCTTTTGACATGGAAACCATTGCAGCGTTCTGGCACATGGTCTACCAAGAGAATGTCACTCAGATAGTCTTCATGGCTCGTCTTGTAGAGGACGGAGTCGTTAAGTGCGTTCCATACTGGCCTCAGAAGAATAGCAAGGAATACGGTGCTCTCAAGATCCACTTTGTGTCAAGTGAGAGTTACGCTAATTTCAACGTCTATACGTTCGATATTGAACCTATACATCACAAGATACGCCGTGTCACTCAATATCAGTTTACCTCTTGGCCTGACCATGGCATTCCGGATGATTGCATCGGATTCCTGGAATTCCTTTTAAGAGTGCGAGTCAATACCAAGAAAGGCGCTGGACCTCTGTTGGTTCATTGTGGAACAGGAGTCAGTCGCAGTGCAGTCTTTATTGCTGTGGACGCCGTATTGAAGCAGGCAAGAGTTGAGAATGAAGTGAACGTATTGGAATTTTGCCAAAAGATGCGAAAAACCCGGACAATGATGGTTAGAACGCTGAAACAATATACTTTCATCTATGATGTAATCATGGAAGCCCTATTGGTCAATTACACTATGGTTGGAACTGACCTTAAAGACAACTACAGATTGTTGTCCGAAGCAAACCCAGTTACAAAACGCTCTCATTTTGCAGACCAGTTTGAAGTTTTGGAGAATCATGTCTCTGGTCTAACAGCTGATAAGGCCGCATCAGGTTTGAAGAAGGAAAACTCTGCTAAGAACCGCTTCAACTGCCTCGACCTCCTTCCACCTGACGCCCACCGTCCCATTCTGAAGACCCCAATGAAGAATGGGAGGACAGATTACATCAACGCACTCTATGTGGATTCCTACTCACAACAAAAAGCCTTCATAATCACGCAATCCCCCATGATAAGCACATTGGTTGACTTCTGGCAGATGATTTATGATAACAAAGTTAGAACAATTGTGATGCTGGACGGACAATCCTTGAGAGACGATACTTGCGCCAGGTACTGGCCAAGCGGGGATCCAGCTCTGCAAAATTATGGACCATTCAGTGTCAGTCTTGAGTCTGAGGAGAGTCATGATCTGGTCACTATTCGCAGCCTGAAACTGACTCGTCTCGATTCGGACACGGAGGATGTTCGAGAAATTTACCAGTTGCAGTGTGAAGCCTGGCCGCCAGGTGACAATGTTCCCAATTCACGGGAGACTATCATGGAGCTGTTTGAACTGGCAGAAGGATCTCAATGTGAGCCCGATTCCCAGGCACCTCCCCCGATTGTTGTACACTGCATGGACGGTGCCACACGTAGTGGGCTATTCTGTGTGTGTTGTATTACAGCCGAAACCTTAAGAATTGAGGGCCAGGTGGACATATTCCACACCATCAAACGTATCAAGATGCTCAGACCCAAAGTGATCCCTGGACTGGTTAGTATTTCAAATTGAAAAATTTACATTTAATTCAAATCGGCTTTTACAGGAGCAATACAAGTTCTGCTTCAAGTTTCTCTGGGACTTTCTTCAAACCAGATTAAGGAAGAAGAAGTTGATCAGCAAGAGAGAATGAACTGGAGGCTTTGAATCATTTGTAAGCAACCCACATAATCGCCGCTCTTTGTGGTTCGACGAAAGGACAAGCACTTCATTGTTCCCTGCCTCAAAATTACTTGCATTCATAATGCTATCAAAGAAAATGAAGACACGAGAAAAGGAAGTCTGTTTTCTGCGAGTGGTACAATTTGTAATCTCTCTTTCATTGTTGTGTATACGACCTTGCATTGTAACTCATCACAGCGATACTTTTTTATACTTAGGTGATTCTTTGATTTGGTTACAATTGTGATTTGAATTATATTAAACATGTAATCGTTTCATGCTGATATCTTCGTGAACAGGGTTTTTGTTGCGTAAATAAGATAGAAATTGTGTTAAAATCCAATTATATATACAAAGTGGACCAAAAGTAGTCTATCTACTCATTGATAAAGATATCAATGCTCTTCAATGGCGGTACGCATTTCTGAGAAAGCATTACAAAACAAATCTCAGTGTATAAACTACGCTAAGATAAGAGAAATAAACACTTGGTATGGTTACTTTAACATGTCATACTGTTATTCCAATCATTTTAATTTCAATTTCATCAACATTTATGTCGATTTATCTGAACTAATAGAGTGCACTCAACGAGTCAACATTCTGCGATATTTTGGTGGCAAACAGGGCCCCGGACCATGGATAAGCTTCAATGAACGCATAAATAAGGCTACGCTCTCGTACTATTGTTTTGAGAGTGTTATTGTTGTGACAATAGCACTAATTAATGTATATCTCCTAAAATCAAAACAAAGCAGAGTTTGAATTGAAGCGCCATCCAAAAGATTACCTTCCTTAACATGGAGTAGATAAACTACTTTTGGCCCACTCTGTATATTACAAATGTATGCTACATTTAAGTATGGGATATGCTTACTTCTCAAGTCGCTGTCTCGTGCAAAAACTGTTCCTCGGCATTATGCAATATTCTCAGCAGGTAGCAAAGCAAGGAAAGATGGGAGCCTTGTAGCCATGTAGCATTGTTGTAATCATTATTGTGCAATAATGGAGACCTAACACGGTAACACCAGGTGGTCGACTCTCAGTTTTCAAAGCAGCCAATTGTACTGCACACTGTGTGCGTCAGTCCTAAAACCAATGTTATGAAAAGAGCTTTGAGCAGGATGGAATATTGATATTGTTGACTTTAGTGTTCCTTCCCCGGCAAAAGCAGACTTCCAATTTCAAGACGTTTCCCAGTGCAATTTTTATTAATATCACCGGATGACAACATTTTCGGAATTATACTTAAACCCGCGAACCAGCCGCATTTTAATCTTGATAGTCCATTAAAATCATCCATTTAATTTGTCCATTTCATTCATCCAGGGGTGCCAATGGGGCTCGTATTTTCACGTAGCCTTTCGACAAGAGCGTCGCTTCAATAGCAAACGGATTGACCGACTCCGTCAAACGGAATCTTTGCATGTAGCGTTTGTGATAGTCTGTGCCGTCACCGAGAGGTTCAGGCTTGAAGGCCACCACTACGAAGCTCTGGCCGAGCTTTCCAGAGTGGATCTCAACTCGGTCATTCATGTACTCTAGGCCCAGGTGAACCACCACTTTGAGGAAATTAACGCCACTCCTCTTCTCGATTTCCATTCTCTCAAGACGGAACGGTCTTTCGGTGTACTTCTTTGGGTCTACCATATTGGCACAGATTGGGGCAGTTTCGTCGGTTGGGCTGTCGGATTTCTTCAGCTGTATGTGATCCTTCATGAGCTGATGTCCATCCAAGTCATGCACTATGACGCTAACTGACTCACTGAATCGCGCTTGCTTCTTCAAGTTACTGTCGCTTGGTAGGCGCCTCTGGTGTTCAGAAGAAGGGCTTGGTTTGAGGATGCCTTCAGACGTGCTTCGTGAGGCATTCGGTAGGTCAGATGTGCTCAGTGAATGTCGTCTGGAGAGCGCTAGAGTGGCATTCCTTGAGTTCCCTGACGGAGTGAGGTACTTGCCAAAGATCTGTTCGTTTTGCTGCTCCTTTTGTGCTTTCTTCTTATTTGGCGACAATTTGTCACCTTCTTTGTATCGACTGCGCGATCGACGACAGTGCTTGCATGCCAGGACATCAAGGAGGCCACACGCAATGTTGTGTTTTGCTGGTTGTGGGCGAGGTTTGCGAGTAGCGCTGAATGCAAGCACGCTTGGTAACATACCTGTGAAAGAGAACAACAGATGCAATACCCAGTTTAATCCCTGACAGTGGGTTTTTGGCATTGCCGAAAGATGCACTGATGATCTTTCAGCACCTGATAACTCAGCCGCCCAGATTGATTGAAGCCAGCCATATACACACACAAAATATACGAGGCACCTACAAAAACCTTCTTCCAAGTAGATCGCCAGAAGCACTGTTGAACCTACATCATTATATATGCACGAGATAGGTGTCATAAGGCCATAAAACTCGATGTGTTTTGCGAGGGAAAGAAATGAATAAAACCTCTCTGTCAAAACATATTACGCTACAGCAGTAATAGGTCAGCCCCTGCAGGAAAAACAGCAAGTGCATTGTTGCCAATCCCTCGTGCATGTGTATGGGTGGCTCAACCTTAAGCAAGCTATTGTGAAATGCGAACCGCCGGAACACTGTTAAGTAATTGTCGGAAATAAACCAGACACGCGAATTAATAGGCAAGAGACCCTCACGCGTTTACAATTCCCGGAGATACGATAAATTTCACTTATCTGGATCTTCTATTATCCTAAATGAATCCCAACGGAGCTATCATACTACTGTGTCCAGTGTGCACGGATCTATGCATTGTCTCATACATGCTGCAAATTTCTTTTCGCCCATCTTATTAATTGGAATCATAACATATGAGGAAACCGTCAACAACGGATGTTTTCTTGCCATCCGAATCAATAATAATGATTCACTAGACGCGGTACATGTTATTGTTTACCCAAAAATATGTAGTTTATGCAGATTACGATATCCATTAACAATACGTGATAAGCAGATATCAATGCCTCACTTAAGCCTAGCATTGTAACATAAGGAATCATTGTAGTGTACAAGTGTCGCACTCACTTGTTATGCGGGTCTCCTCCTCAGCAGCACACTCCTCTTCTCCAATGCAATCTTGTGATGGTGTGACGCCGTTTATCCAGAGCTGAAAATGGCATGACCCATTTAGGTCAGAGAAGGTCACGTTCTGTGATTGGCTGAGCCCACTGCCTGCTCAGTGCTCACGACGCCTGGGTTCTTATTCCGCGAGTTCTGCAACCGCGTAAATCTCATCTAGATTAACATCACCTACAATGAGTCCGTGTGTGTATTGCTTAGCAGAGGGCCAGAGGCTCAAAATCATAATTGTACTCGGTTGCCTAAGCAATATAACCTCGTAGCCTGAGCACGTGTACGGCGCCTGTTGGCTGTGAAATTCTTCCTGTGGAGAGTGAAAACAAGCAAGGTATGCTAATCTAGAGCATTTGGGGCTGTATACACCTCTCTGATCGATGATTTATCGCATTCACACGCTCTGTATTATTATTAAGTGATTCCCCATCGGTCATTTCAGTACCTCTAGATACTGTCTTTGAATAGAGGCACTCACTGACAGTGCTTACGTCACGGGAGGATTTACTGTCAGTTCTCCTTCACCTGTAATTACTTAGCAGGTGAGCGGCTTCACCTCCTTTGGCTCTTTGCCTATCTGCCGCCTATGGAAGCATCGGTATGCTATGCATGCGCCCATGTACAAATTGTACAAAGTTGTACCCTCCTAGACTGATGGACTATCCAAACTCCAGTTATGTTGGCAGTTCATTATGGCTTTATGAAGCCTCCCGATGGCGTTAATATGTTCGGGCGTCTATTTATAGCGCTCTAATGTGCACCTTCCATGTTTTAGTGCTTAATTTAAACATTGATTTCTCTGAAGAAAATAAATGTGCGCACACCTTCGTCTGGGCAAACCATGATGCGCTTGGCCAAAACAACACAACCTGACTGCCATTCTGCGCAGTCCTTAATTACAATTAATACAGGTGCTGCATGACCTAAATGCACTGCAATTACAAGTGAACGGTTGATTACACTGTTATAACCTACATAACGTGATTTGATGCGACTTCGCGCATGCGTACATTATCGAATTTGAAATTTTGCTTAGCGGGGGAAGAATTTTCTGAATCTTATGATTGATGGATATTTTCCAATAATCCCATGGGAGTGAAAGGTCTCGATATTAATACTGGATGGAATATTTGAATTTCACTTGACAGCTTCCTGAATCCATAAGATGCAGTGAACATAATATAACCTTTGTATTGCATAACAGAGAAGCGCAATCGCAGGGCCCTTTCACATCTAATAATTATGTGGGAAGCGGAAGAACATTTCATCAGAATTTTTTCCCGGATGGGTTATTGTGCTTGCTTTATCCTCACACAGACAGCATCGTTGCAGATTCAAAACCAGCAGAATTCCTGTAACCGACACAGATAACATACACTATTCTGTGGTAACCGACGCTTTTGCATGAAATGTGTGTATATCGCTTTAGTTTTTATTTGTACGATAATAATTGGGATTCAATGAAAGGGAAAAATTAGAACACAAGTAATCATAATTCACATATATATTTTTTACATTGGTCATTAGTCTTTGTTGCAAGACAATAATACGATTGCAATTAAGACCAAATCGCAATAACCGAACTATTTTCCTGCGCGCAATCATGTATTGGAGATTTGGAATTTGGATTACATCCCATAATTCATCACGCGGACACTTTTCCGTTGCAATCAATTGATTTGTGAATTTTGCGTGACGTACGTGTCCAAGAAAATGCTAGTATAATATTGATGTACCTCGTCGGTTCAACTGCTTCCTTCTTTCCATTTCTCAAAGCAGTCTGGGAAATAGAAAAATCAACAGAATAATTATTTGTAACTTTTTTAGGTAGTACCTGGGCTGTACACGGACCTTGCAATTTGCAATCTCTATTGTAGAGGTATAGCAACCTGCGATCCTGTGATGTCACGATTATTCAATTTAATTGACCTTTCTAAACACAGCATAGTTTGTGTATACTACCAGTTGACCCGTGTATAATGCTTGTTATCACAATCACCATCGGGGAAAAATATGCGCTTCAAGTGACACCAGATCCCGGAACTAGACAAACATTTATGGATGAAACTCTTCAACGAGATATCGAACCAATCAGAGGACACGTGGTGGTTATATTGATCAGTTACGTAATCACAGTATCTATGAAAAAGCCTTGCTTGCGATCACAGATCACCAAACCCATTATTTCGCCCGGAGAACTAATTGTCAATGTCGTCATTAAAGGGTATTACATAACGATACTTAGTCACGCTAAACGGGGTTGTACGCTAATGATTCGATTGCGTATTGACGTCACATGTTTCAGCTACATTTTATCTTCACCATGATACGACATTGATAGAATTTGGTTACCGTTCAATGAGAAAAAAAAATCATTATGTTCACCTTGGTGTACACGTGGGGATGTACAAAGTGTACATTTATGTAATGAACGACGATGTGCTGACGATGCATGGATGTCATCATATCATCCCATCCAGCATGTCATATAATTATATTATACATGATGGATTCAATGACCTATAATATCAGCTGATATATCATCGCCCAGAAGTGCAATCTCCATAAACCACCATGAAACACGATTGTGGATTAATACAAGCCTCGGCCGCTAGAGGGACACGGCAAATTGCAGCCCCTCGTGCTGCCCTGGTGACCCCAGAGCTTCCGGGTCATGCGCGAGATTTATTAAAACGATAATTACCTCTGCATCATGTGATAGGTTTATAGATATAAATGTTTATTTCGCACAATGAAAATTGATGCACATCAATAACTGAATAAGGAAGAGAGAAATAGAAGAAAAAAATTGAAAATAAAATTAAAAATAACAGAGACAAACGCATGACTTTACTTTGATCTACTCACGTCAACTTTAATTCTGATTTCCAAGAATAAGCGCAACACTTTAAACAGCTCATCCAATTATCGAGCAATCGCCTTGGGTAGTATTCTTTGACAAATATTCAACCATGTTCTTTTAGATGACCTTTATGACCTCTCCTTGGCAATTTGGCTTCAAAAAGGATTCCTCGACAAACCAGTACTTTGTATACATTTCTCGTCAAAGAAACCATTCAATATTATCTGAATAATGACAAAAACGAATACTTTTTGCCTCCTCGATGCTAGCTCTGTCGGTGATCGAGTACAGTACATAAAACTATTCAGACTGTTACTATCACGTGAAGTGCGTCCCTTGTTGCTCAATTCCTTCTAAGTATGTACGCCAGCCAACTCATTCGAGTTAAATGGGCAGGGAAGCTGGTTCTCAGCTCAATACCAGTAACGGTGTAAAGCAGGGAGATTTAATTTCTCCATTATTATTAACCACATAATTATATAGATAAATTACTTATTTTACTGAGTAGGACGGAGGCGCGGTCGGCTACGCTGAAGACCTGACTACCATGGCGCCTAGTTTAAGAGGTTTGAAGCGTATGTTAGCGGTATGTACTAAATTCTCGGATGACTATGATATTACATTCAACCTCTCTAAAGGCAAGCCATTAGTTTATGGTTGTTTTGATTCTGTTCCAGTTGTTAATTCCACGGGTGCCACTATTGATGTCGTTAAGGAAGCACTGCATTTGGGGAATTATATCGGGGATGTTTGGCATTGCGAATTAGTGAAGCGCATGTCCAATGATTTTATTACAAAAGTGAACATGGTCAAAGCTAATTTTGAGAATACTCGTGTTGATATTGTTTATGAGTTGTTCAAAACGTTTTTCATGCCTTTATACGGAGCACAGCAGCTCGACCTGAGTGACCCTTTAATGGAGTTTTTAAATGTATCCTGGCGTAAATCCTTCCTCTAATAATTATGTGAAGGTATTCCCTTTAAACAAACAGCTTTGCAATAGAAATCTTCGTTTCATTCCATCCCTACACATGTCTTCTAGTCCTATCATTAAAATTGTCTTCAGTTTTGTACGTGCGGCAGCTGCTCGTGAATATCCAATTCACTCTCACCTTTTTTTCTCAAATTGACAATCTTAATAAAAACCGAATTATGTCCATGAAACCTTCCAATAAAATTGATGCTATTGTTCAGGATATTACAAAATCAAAATTAATTAATGACTTGCTGTACACGAGAAATATGTGTAAAAACGAAATAACTTTTTAAAGTCTAATTGAAATTCATTTTGTCTTGAACTAATTTTGTGTATATAATATGTAAGCGGATTTGTCTGTTTCTCACTTTTCTTCCTTTGTTTCTATTCATTTTATTTATTTATTTTATTTTTTTTTTTTCATTTTTATTTGGAATAAATATTATTATTAAATATTAAATATGAAACATATAAATTAATAACCGAAATAACTCGCAGTTTAGGATGGATATGGCAAATCCCATTTCATGAGAGGTCAGCTGGACTTTGTTCGGGAGTGAATCTGGCAAAGAGAGATCATTTGATTAGCTATACGCATGCTCAAACAGGAGTGGTCATTTACATGCAAATGAAGAACTATCATTATTCTACAATATTTAGCGAGCATGGCTTTTTTTTAGATAACCAAATTAAATGGTAGAGCAAGCTGTGATGCTGTATCCTGCTGAGGTTCACAATCATTTGCATCAGGAACAAAGTCATGGTTTTCCCCAAATTGCAAGTGCTCAACACAAGGTAAGGAAGCCTTAATTAACCGTCCACCGTTTCGGGCAATGAGTATGTGACCTACATGTTGAAGATTCGTTATGTTTACTCATATTATAAACGAGTAATATTGCTTCTTGCTTGTGACTGCATAATTATGCGATCATTGCAGTTATTCCCGAGGCTATACAATCGTAATTTATCATAGAGGTTTCGTTCCGATCAGCTGTCAAGATGTGTCTCTCACCCATCAGCCGGTGTTACAATTGAGACTACCTCGCACTGCCGTTTGATCGATATAATGATGTATATAACATGAGGCAGCATGCGTAATAATTATATACGTGTATGGAAACCTACAGCATGGCTACCGGTGCTGATGTATGCCATTTGCGTGATCGTCTTACCTCCTACATTATCAGCGTTCGTGTTTTTGCATTGACATTTCCGGAGAAGGATGTCTGCGTATTCATCGCCTTAGAACCCGAGACGCAGACGACGGGTCTTTGGTCTTTAGTCAGCCACCAATCAAATGCACAACCAGTCAAGTACAACGCAGTTGGGAGTACTCATACTTATTTATAGTAATGACGTGATTTGTTTAATAGCATTTTAAATATGTACTGGGTATATAGGTCTACTGTATGCAGTTCATAGCATATTGTGTTAAACATAGTTATCATTAATCTACATAATGGATGTCACTCACCGTGTGAGTACAGTACCTGTACAATTGTACATGTGCAGTGATTGTACTCACGGACAACAAATTCGTGCCCGTCAGTTCATGAATTTTTTGCTTTTGTGTCCATAAAAAAAAAGTGGCAGCATTAATAACTGATGCCTCTGGGTAAAACCCTCATGCACACAATTTAATTAAATAGAAGGTAAATAAATGCAAAAATTTATGTCCGCTGAGCATCCATTCTGTCCCCGTTTTGAACCAAGCTATCGAAATTAGATTCGTTGGATTTTCTATCGCGAAATCTCGCCGCCATCTTGTCTTGCTGCACAAGATGGCACGCGGATAGCGTCAAGATACTGAACACAGCAGACTTTCATTTATATGACTTTCATTTATGCCGAGTCAGAACTCAGTTCGGTGGGTCCATCATTACGGTCAACGAATGCTGGTGGCAACTACCCGAACTAATTAATAACCGAACAAATAAATAAATTTCACTGTTTGAATAAAAAAGGGGTATTTTATTGAAGGATGTAAACTTTTCAATGCCAACAATTTATCTAAGTTAAAAACTGACAATATTCGTGATAGAAATGATAAAAACAAAATGCCCATAAAGTCTATTAAGAGCTGGGAACAAATTTCGAACCATAGGAATTGAATGCAGCTAGACTTGCATAGCATCATGTCTTAATGTACAATTGTGTTAGGAATAACAAAATCAAATGCATCAACACTGTAACAAACAAAAAAGCCCAAACAAATGAACAGCGTCGCTACATTGTCATCGAAATGCATAAAAATAATATACATATTGAGATTCACATAA
Organism: Capitella teleta; assembly: GCA_000328365.1. Classification (NCBI taxonomy): domain Eukaryota; kingdom Metazoa; phylum Annelida; class Polychaeta; family Capitellidae; genus Capitella; species Capitella teleta. The sequence goes on from KB309928.1 coordinate 458,727, forward strand.
TTAGGACCAAATTATCTCCAGATTTACACTAAAGATATCGAAGTTGGCTGTCATTCCCATGAAAGCCACTATACGTATTTGGGCAACTAGGAATTATTAGGAATAAGCGGATATCCCGATATCCGATTGTCGAACATTTTCAACATCTGCACATCCCTACAATTATTAACTCAAATTCCGTTACCATGCATTATAGATACACGTAAGTCAAATAATTCAACACAATAAATACTGATATAATCGTTATTGTTATCGGCAGCACTAGTTTACATGTACATGAGGTAAAAGAAAAGTCAATCATAACGCACTGTCATTACGTGCGTGCCGTGTAGTATGTGCTCAAGGTCGCCTCTGTGCTCCAGTCTGAATCTGGGCCGCTAACCAAGACATACTTCACCTGATAAACGTAATACGAATCGGGCTCTAGATTCCCCAGCACCACAAAGTTGTCGGATAAGTTTAGTGTCTCATAGTTCATAGCATCACCCTTCTTTGAGTAGCGGAGAACGTAGCCAATAACCTTCGTACTGTAATCGCACGGTGTCAGCTTTTCCGGCCATGAAATGTACGCGCTAACGAAGAACTGAACCTTGACTTTGAATGAAACTTGTGGGTTGTCCCAGGTGTCGATGTCGGCGTCATAAACGATGTGCTCTCGTTTCGTTTTGCGTTCCACGATGCCTGGGCTTGATGAACTGTAGTCTTCTGGTGACGTGCTGTTTCGTGTCTCAAGACTCCACTCGCCGTCCCAGTCGTCTTCTTCGTCAATGTCGTCCACTTCGACGACATCGGTGTCATCGGGACCGGGTCCTGGAGTTGGCTCTGAGAGGGACAAATGACGATGTGCTTAATGTGCATTCTCAAAAGTTTGTTGTTTGTCTATTGTGTTATAGCAACTTATATTGTAAGCATTATGAAATTGACAAGCAAATCATATGCTATAATTTCACATGTGAGTGTCGATTATAAATATAGCATACATATTGATGCTTTTCAATTCCATAGCACGACCGTCGAGCACTGTCAAGCAGATAATTAAACGTTCTCGGAATTTAATTAATGCCTATACTAGATTTTTACATGCGTGCATTATACATGTATTTACGCTTATAATAATATCGTTGCTTAGAAGACACGTTCAGTGTATAGGAGCACTGCATTTACTAAAAGTGAGATAGAAAAGACGTACTGTCGACATCGTTTGTGAAATACTCCACAGTAGTTGACGATTGACCTCGACCTCTGTTTGTGTCAGGGATGACCCGGAAGTAATAAGTGATGTTTGGTCTTAGTCCTGAGATGGTGGTTTCGGTTGCTGTCCCTCCATAATGGACCACCCAGTCTTTCTGGTCGAGCTCGATGTTCCACGTGAAATACACGATGTACTCTGGAAAATTCCATTTCGTCAGACGATTTAGTATGTCCATGTCACTGACCATTAATAGCACTGTTGATGTGCTTAGGGGGTCTCCACGATAGGGCTACCTCGGTTGGATAAACCCCGGGTAGGATCATCAAGTTCCTGGGAGGTGAAGTAGGGGCTACAAACAAACAAATTCAATCAATCATTCACTCGTTCAATTGTGAATAACCTTTGCTGACAGCTGTGGTAAAGTAAGATATTATATCAGACATGGGACCCAGGCCATTGCTGTTTCTAGCTTGTAGTTTGAAGAAGTAAGTTGTGTTGGCTGAGAGAGGGCCAAGGAAGGCTTCGGTGGATGTGCCTGGCAGGGCGTTGACGTGCCATTCCCGGTCGGGAAGGTCTTGGTCTTGAGTGTAGAAGACGATGTATCCAGTGATGTCGCCGTTCGGCTGACGGGGTGTTCGCCATTGTACACGAACGTTGTTTGATTGGTCGATACCTTCGACATTCACGCTCCTTGGGGCCGATCCGGGGGCTGTGGGTGAACATTGATATAGCAGAGAAATGCAGAAGATAGCAGACCGACCTGTCTCGAACGTACGGTTGAAAGCGCTGACAGAGAACGGACTTGCACTTGCATCCAACACAGTGCGAACTTTGAACTCGTACTTGGTTCCTGGGACAAGGTCATAGAGGACGACCCTGAGGGCTTTGACGATCACAGACAGCGTCTTCCCGTTGGGCAGAGCCTGCACAGAGAAAGGCTGTCACTTTAAGCAATTACCATGCACTGTGCGTGTGGAGTATACCTGATAATGCACGTTGTAGTAGCGGTTGTCGGTGATAGTCTGCGGTCGGCCCAAGGATGGGTCATTCCACTGCAGCCACGCGGTGTTCGGACTGAGAATTTTCGCTCTGAGTCCAGAGGGAGGGGTCAGCGTGTCCGGTGTCGGTCCATCTGATTCTTCTCGTGTGTAAATTAGGTCATACACAACTGGACCCTTGCCGTAGTTATTGTACGCACGTAAACTCACAACGTATTGCGTGGACGCCTCTGTGAAGAAATCATAACGTATTTTAACATGGATCATAACGCACTGAATATGACTGACTCAGGTTCGTTATGGTGACGTTTCTGTTGCTGGCGTCGACGTACTTCCAGTTCACGTCTGGGACTCCTTCGCCGTAGCCGCATATGTAACCACGCACTATGATGTCCTCCTCAGGAGGCTGCCAACTGACGATGACGGAATCGGTGTACGTGCGCGTCCTCACGTAGGCCGGTTTGCCAGGCGACTGTGTCTCTTGCTCTGTGGACCGGAATTAGGAGAATCGGTTATGAAATCAACATGTACACCTTCAGCAGGAAGCTTACCCTCTTCGGTGCCTCGGCTGGCCTGGGGAAGAGGGACAGGTTCTGCGGTTCTGAGCTGAACCCAGCGCGATGGAGGACTCTTGCCATCGCACATGACGGCCACCACTCGGATCGAGTACAAGGTACCGGCAGAGAGGTCATACAAGGTCAAGGTCTGCCGGTCACCGTCAACTTTCCACGTGCGTGAGCGCATGGCATCTTCCTCCTTCATCCGGAGCATGTATCGGTCCACAGCACATCCGGGAACCTCTTCTCTGGGCGGCAGCCATCTGACATCGATAGTCTGTCGATGTCATACAGTCAAAATAAATAAAATTGGATTAACACACATGTTTACCGTAGAATTGATGATATCAACGGTCACTTGACGAGGTCTTGTTCGTACTGCAAATAGATCAAAAAGATGAAATTGACACGATGAATATTGGAAGAGAAACACGATCCCCATGCACCGCATGACATGGCCTCAATCTCTGACGATTTCCTTCCTTGTAGCTTCGCTCAATCTGTCACTTGAGGTAACGACGTCTGTTTAGCACAAACGTCTGTCAATCATCTACTTTGATTGACAGCACGAAGGTCTTTCTGGTGAACGCTGATTGGCTTCCTGCTCTCTGTGAGGTGAGCGATCATCGCTGATTTCGATACACAAACACGACGCAGCAATAATAATCGACGCCCATTTCAAGTGGTCTACCATTCCCACCTCTGCTACATGATGTATACAACATTCCTCTCTGCAATTCTTAAACAATGTAGCTTATAAACCAATAACATAAATACTTTCTGGTGCTCTAACCGCTATGCATTTGCAGGGATAGGCTTCATTTATTTGCTCGATCTTCGTTCTTTGATCGCGTTCGCATCTCTAAATGTTCTGACTTTAGTTCCTTTTAGCTCCAAAATGAGTTCTTCTGTAGATGCAGTCACGTGGCCGTTGGCAATCTTTTGCGTTTGTTTGGCATCGATCAATAGACATAGAGCATGACCTCTACATTCTCGGATGCAGTGCAATCAATCGCTTAATAGTAAATCCCCTTGTCGTGCTCTCGGCCTCTTACACCATGTGTCCGACAGATGTAATGGCGATGCTAAGCTTTATTGAACACTGAGGCAATAGGCATGGGAATGTGATTGGCTTAGTGTGGGCTGTACTTAACGAGGAGGTTCAATTAAAACAATTTAGCTCAGTTATATCGATTGTAGAAATGGTTGTGTTGTATTTACAGGTTGGCTGAATTGCGTTGGAAGTTGAGAAATGCTAAAATGATGACGTAATCATTGTTACGTAAGCACTATGTATGCGTTGATCAAAACCACACGAACCCAGCGGCGATGTTCCACCTGGAAACCTCGACCTAACATCAGTCTTTGTTAAACCGATTAAAAGGTTGTGAGAAAGTAAATCTGAGAAAACTAAACAACAGCAAAAAATGAATGTGGAAAAAAGCTCTTCTAAACCGCAATTAAAACACGCCGCAGGCTATAGTGCGACATGTAATACTAAAGATGAAGGAAAACACGCGGGGTTGGCTGCAGGTGCGATGAGAACTGCCCTGGCAGCCAGGTGAGTACGGAATTAACTGGTTTGAATAGAATGTCGTGGTGTTTCCAAGAAGGTGTGACTATACCCTGGGTATATACCAGGCTCATACGTCTCCAGGAAGTTCATTAATTATAGCAGGAGGTGTAACCAGCTTGAGGTGCACATTTCTCAGCAACATCAATTGTTCAAAATGTCTGTTTTAAGTTGATTTATTAGGTGTTGAGGGAGTTTTTCTTCTCCCCTCACACGTCAATTCCCTTTCAAACCTGTTGAACGCATTGTATGGAGCAATAGTAAACAGCATTTTTAGCCGCTCAGAGTCGTTTTCCGGCCCGAGGAATCATGAATTGGCTCATAAATAAGCGAGTCAAGTATAAAGCTTACACCAAAAAAAATATTTCCCACCCAATCTTCGTCGCTGCCTTGTCGATCGGGAATCAATCATTACACACGCGTAAAAGTTGCACACGTCTTACGCAGCTCAGAACCCGCGTGCATTCGGTTTTAAATTTATGTATACATTACTTTAAATATACATGAAACGTTTTGGCAGAAGCCCAAAACTCTCAATGGCTGACTTACGCAAGTCCAAGTAGGCCCCCCAAAACGAACGAAGAACTAAACCTACATTCAAATTGTTTTCCACTCCTCACTTCTTTGAACATTCACGCCAAATAATTTGCATTTTCTGGTTGCATTGTAAACACACTAAAACACACTCGCTGGTGTCACTAAAACTAATATACCACAGCGGTCTTAAAGAGCCATTAATTGCTGCAGATTGTAGAGAAACGAAATGTATTTGGGTTGAACTCGTATATTATTGCAGCAAATAAAACGGCAAACCACAAAAGCATTGACGGCAGTATAATGTTACGATTTACGAGGCATTTCGTGTCAGTTCAACCCAGCAATGACGTACAGATGGGAGTTCCTCTTTTAAATATAACCTCCAGTGACCAATTCGCGTGAGAATAAGATGACCTACACCTCTGCGGTCTGCAGAAAACATGGTATCATTTTTCACTCTTATTCCCAGGGAATCATTTAAAGGCTATTTGAAATAACTCGATACATTCGGAGAAGAATTTTATTTGCTTAGTGTTTTACTTCCTTCCGTCTACATGTATGCATTATATATATTCGAGGCACATATTCATGAATATTGCACAATTCATTGACTCAATCTTAACCGACCGATGATGTAAGATTATAAGGTAAATTTTCTCACTTCAGAGTGTTATAAATTATATGAACTCAATTGGATAAAGTTTATGTAATAACCCTCACAAAACCATACATGATTAGCTGTCATTTCGATGAACAGTGCGTGACAAGCGATGTGTTGAATCCTCGCAAAATATCGCGAGATCTCGCGATAGCACGTGCTATTTAAATACTTATAAAAGAATTCCTTTCTTATTCAGTCAGCTTAAATCATTCTCTGACTCGGTAACTATAGTACTCTAAAAGTTTACTCGAAGGGCATGAACTTTAATTACTCGAATTTCTTTGCTCAAATTGAATTCAACTCTCGTGCATCAAACCGAGATCTGCGAGCATGCTTTTGCTCTTTACCCCCAACTGTCGTTAATAAAACCTCACAAAAGATTGCCAGAAGTATGAGTGGACCCCGACTCAGAGTGAATGACACGCCTATAGGCCATAAGCTATAGATAGGCAAGTTGGCCTGTATATATATGGAGTACGTATGCCCTATTTGCTTGAATATGGCTCTACGCAGCATGGGCCCACGGCGCAGTTGAATTTATCATCAAGAATTCCTCACATACCAAGATGTGTCGCATAACTGGACGGGTGCCACTTGTTAAATGATCTAAACAGAGCATATATCAGCCGCAAAAACATCATTACGACACTAAACATTACATAATAAAGAAAGTGTGATATATCTTCATGTCTACACGAAAGAAAAAATGAATGGCAAATTCGTTTATTCGCTTGCACAGCCGTCCATCGCTTAGTCATTGGGCCAAGTGGTCAGTCATCTGGCCTATAAGCAACCAAATATAGTCAATCATATATTTAGCTAACGCATCACCCTCTCCTTTGTTCACCAGCCAGCTAGGGAATCATTTACTCAGTCATTCGGCCAGTCAGTCAGGCCAGTCAAATGAATCAACCCAGCCAACAGCCAACCGACTATAGTCAGTCAATGACTCATGTTTTCAGCAAGCCAGTCACTCAGTCCCTAATTCAGTCAGCTAGTCAGTCATTGAGCCAGTCAATCAGCCAGAAAGCCCGTCAGCCTGCAAGACAGCCAATCCACCAGTCATTCAGTCAGTCGGCCAGCTAACCAGTTAGTCGAAGACTTAAGCAGGCAGTCACCCATGAGTCGCTCGTGGACTGAAGATTGGCCATTACTCTCGAGTCATTTATCACCTGCCTTTGAATTATGCAAATGTCCATTGTTGTGTTACTTGAATAGGGAAAAGAGGAGATTCTTATCAAGAGGAAGTCAATGGGAAAGTGATCTGACACCTTTAATGTCCCTAAATTAAAGGTTGCTGGATTGAATGGGCTCGTGTTTGAAAATGTAAATACAATAAGTAGGCATGAAATGGATTGTAGGCTTTTGAACTTTGCGTATAGTCTTGCGACTGCGTATTTGAACCGCACTGTCTTGTGACCAGAGTATTCTTTTTGCATTATATGCAGATGTCAATTCAATTATAATATACATTTCACATGCACGGCATTGAGAGCAGCATGAATGATCGAACTGAAGCAACAAAATGGAATAACTAAACACAAATCCTTTTGTAAATATATGCAACGAAGCCCATTCTGGCTACACTATACACGTATTGCCTCTTCTCTATTTTTGACCCATGGGACCTATGTAGCAACCCAAAATGTTGGGGCTGCTTGGCGCTGATCCCTGGCGGTTATAAGTCAATCACCAACCGTGCGTCCTTGGGTTTCACCCTCGTGTTTTTACTGTCGTTAACCTCCTCGGCGCACATTGTGACCGACACTGTATACATATTGACTTCAGGAATGAGGACCCTCCAGGCTCGTAACCCAAGATTCACTAAGGGCACACACGGTGCTGAATAAGCAGCATGTATAAATTAATAGTGGTGAAATTACACATTTACGTCAGCAGTTTTAAAAGGTGCACACTCTCGGGTTCGTGCACCCATACCAACCCCAATGCTGGCACGTGTTTTCAAACATGTAGGCATGCAGCATGGGTTTAGACAAATATGGAAATTTCCTGAATGTGCCATTCGTGCATTCAGTGCTATAAATGAACCGCGTCAATGTCTCAGACAAGTCAAAATTGACAAATCTGGAGCTCACACCGAAGCAGCTGCGTTGCTTCGTCGCCAGCATCTGTCTTGTATGTAATCCTATTACGAGTTATGCAAATATCTGAAGGATGTCTTCTGCCATTCATTCGCTTCATTGGAATTCTCATAGGAAACCGAGAGTGCGAACAGTGCAATCAACGACTGCGAGTAGGATTCAAAGAATTCGCAATTCGCAATAAACTCAACCAGGTATCATTAACAGGACAAGGTGGCGGGCATTGTTATCGAGAGGAAAGACACCTTAGCTGAGCATTGTGTACGGAGTACATTGTGTATGTAAATCATCTGTGACGTTAATGAAGCGATTCGCCTTTCGTGATTACTTAGCAGTGTAATAATGACTGACTGCTGAGGTGTTTTAAAAGCGCGCTATGCGTGTGAATTGAGAAAGAAAGAAGACGAAAAAAAAGGAGTCTAAATTTTAAATTTCGATTTTATAAGGATGTGGTATTCAGAGTTAGAGTACTGAATCACTAACTTGACTGGTGGTACATTAAAGAGTAAAGACAAGTGAGATTGAGGTATTTACGTCGCATTTTTGCTAACGCAATAGTAAAGTTATAATGAGCTCATCACTCACCTTTGTTGGTTTGTCTCTCTGCCGCACACGTCGCTGCACACACAGTCAGTAGAATGATGATCGCACATCCAGACGCTGTAAATCCTATCACTGCCATTGCTCGGAAGTGATTAGTCCACTAAATGATCGATGATGCCACACTTAACACAACCCTCGGTGCATTTTTCTTCCTCGATCTCTCTCAGTGGGTTTGTTTCATTCCTAGTTACCCCGCTACCCGCTCGCATCACCCTTCATTCACTCCTCATGCCCCGCCTTCTTTAGAGCTTCGTCCGATGCCCTGCTGTGAACACCGTCACAGTGTATCTGATAAATATATCCAAATGTATGATAAGTCCGTCAGTAGGAAATGACACGACTGTAAAGGGCCACTTGAACGCCCCAAGGGTCCCGGTGATCACAACTAATAACTCAAGGAAGAGCCATTGACTATGTCCTCACGATACTCCTTCTAACAACTGACTTTTGTGTTTAGGTAAACAGCTCTCGCCCTCCGCTTAAAAGGCTGCACCGATTTGCGGTGATAATATTATCATAGCCTGCTCTCTCCTTCTGCTCTGCTTGCTCCTCGTGAAGAGACTGGCCGCGTTGCTTCAAAGCATGAAAACATGAAGAAGAAGAAGGAGAAGACGAAGAAGGAGAAGAGCTGTGAGGAGGAGGAAAAAAATATGCTTAAAGCGAATCGGTGAGCGATGGCGTTTTTGTCGAACAGCGGGCAAAAATCCATCAAACGCTGTTGTAGTTTTAGAACAGGATATTTGACTGAACAATTGCGCTGATTGGCTTGGAGTGCGTATCCTGACGAATAACCCATCATTCGTTGCTCAGACTCGAGCGAAGGTGTTAGCTGTCAGAAGGGAAGAATTATCGCTGCTTCAATGTTCATCATCGCCGTCATCTACGTCACACCGGGTCTCTCTTCGTTTTCTTACTCATATTGATCCCACCCCTCTTCGTCATAATAAAACCGATTTATGATCCAAACCGAAATATCTCGCCATCTCTAAATTGAGGCCCACGTATAGCCCTGCATGCGTAACCGCCTTATCGGCCTGCATTCTTTGATTTCCTTCATCGATGTCAACGTTTTTATTTAGTGCATATTCAATAACATCGAACCTGATCCTCTGAAACACCTCCCGACCCATCACTCAGATCTCTCAGCTGCTTCTCCCCTCGTCAGGTGCGACGTTCATTATTAATGCTGCAGAGGCCATTAAAATGTATCCTCCTGTAATTCGATATCCTCCTCCTTCTCTCCGGTCAGCTTAACAAACGGAATGCCCTGGCACCTCGACAAAAAAAAAGCCACCGCACAGATCAAAGCACTTAACCTTCCCCTAGTCTCTCTCGCTCCATTGATCTGTACAAGGCAATTCTTCTATCAGCTATCCGCTTTCACGCAATACCTGCCCTCTGGCTTATCACGCTCGCCATCGAGAGTCTTATCGTCGGTGGATCTGCTCGGGTGAGACGACCGGATGGAATGCGTTAATTGAGGGGTGTGCAACGTTGTTATTAAACTCATTGCTCCAGTGCTAAGTGATGCTATTCACTTGAGTGCTCTTTGAATAGCCCGCGAGTCATAAAACGACTCCATTTGCCAACGCTATCTTGACTCTTCCACGAATCCTGCGTCTAAAGAATTGTTGCTTCTACGTTTTAGTTTATTACCCCAGTCATAGCGACCTTGTAATTACATCGTTTATATTATTAATTTATAATTGTCCTGGTGATATATTGTAATAGTCGACCGTTTCGATAAGCGACCAATCATTGATTTAGCACAAAATTACGATTAACCCGTGTTAACATATGGTTATTCGATGCGATATATTCGATATACAGTTCACAATGCCCGGACGAACCCGTCTCACAACTCCGTGACCTTCTGCCCGTCTTTGTTCCAAGAGTTCACTATTGTGATTATTATCCGGCCCGGAGTCTTGAGTTTCGGGGCTTATCTGGACATATTGCATTTTATGCAAATAATATGATACTAAGAACTGGTGGATAATATCAAATTATGTTGACATGTTGAATACCTAAGGGAGTTGTATCCTGAATGATTTATCTCTATATTGCCATTTATATACACTCTTACTTATAATTATAAGTACTTATAATGCGTATGTTCGTAACTTCGTACCATGTATTGTATACTCATAATGCATATGTTCGTACAATGTATTGTATACTTGTAGGCCTATGCGCTTGTTTTACGAACAAAATAGTCCTATACATCAATTACGTGCTGTTATCTTAAATCGATTACTCCACCGTGCATGTCAAATGAGGAGTGTCCACCTCGTCTTCTTGCAGGAGGCGACTTTCATTTTTATTTTTTATTTTATTTTATTTTATTTTTTTTTTTTTTTTATTTTTTTGAAGCCGTCGACTGAATTGTAGACGCACACCTTATTGCATAGATTGCAACAATTGCAGCTTATATATGCGCCTAACTCATTGCCGAACAGCATCTTCTGAAGAAGCATTCAATCGGTGATCCGAATCTGTTGAAACTCCTGCGATGATGTTCACAGTGAGTAGTAGATAGGCGAACATAACGCAGTTTTGACGTTCAAGGTTTAACCATTGGCACGATCAATCGACGCATTATGATAACCGGCAGAGGCTTCTCCTGGGTACCTTGCGGAGCACAGCAACCTCGAACTTTTATCTCGAGCAACAAGGGTAACAGGGCATGAGATTTAGGTCCACCTTGGGATTCAAGCGATGCATCAGATGAGGGCGCGGTCCGGCCTCACGAGACTGTCAATCACTTGGGGCTGACCTGGGAATTATCCTCATGGCTATATTTGTAGTCTGTTATGTGTTCTGCCTCCTGCCCTTTCGGTCAGCAATGCTGAGGACAAGCTTCTCGTTCCTTGGCATCTTGGGTTGGATTTACTGCGCATACTCTCAGTGAGCGTTCATTAAGCCCTGATACATATATGCAAGGGTGTGAGGGAGGATATGGGTAGTTATAATACTACATATGGAGTATTCAATATACTTGTACTATTTGGTTATGGGTTTTTTTTTTCAGGTTGTATAACAACTTATGCAATATCGTCGTTGCTTCCAAGTACATGGTCTGAAGCTCCTTGATGATCTAGCTGAAGTTACATAGCAGGGAAAGACCTACAACATGGTATGTGGCATTAATTGACATATAGTTTATTTTAAGAAAATGAATGAGTATTGATTTGAATGGGAAAACATAAAATAAACTGAATACATCAAGGTTGGTATTTCAAGATAACGCCACAAAAGACCCCAAGGGTAAAGTAGAATAGCTTGGAACTTGTACCAATACTATAATGTAGGCAGCAAATGGATTCACAGTGCAAAACTTTGTTGTTGTCGTTGTTGTTGTTGTTGTTGTTGTTGTTGTCTCGAGGTTTTAGTGATGTGGAGAAAATCGAAGGCCTTCTTTTAACCCTTTGACTTTTACAACAGTTTTACTTCAGCAGATGTCGCTCGGTTGTTTAGTCTGATGGGAGATTGAGAATTGTGTTGCGTGGGTTGCTTCGCTGAATGCACACGACTCGGTTGCGCTCCACATTGCGCCATACACAATATTATATACTTAAATATTTATTGTACGTGTATTATGGGCTAAAAAAAAAGACTCTTCATATCAGTAC
>KB309928.1:529711-543860 GCA_000328365.1 Capitella teleta
CTGTCAATGAAGACAGGCTACCGGCCTGTGCATCGTTAGNCGGAGTATAGCACACTGCGCTAGGGGTAACTAGAAATGCCATCCTGATCGTGATGCAGTGTGTTCATGAAGCATGTCCACTGCTTTTGGACGAAGTAACACCGGTAATTATGAACATACACAATCACGAAATTATTCGGCACTAGCTCTGGGACGATATTTCGATCTAATGTCTGCACTCCCTCCCAAACAAATTCCAGTTGGATGTAGTGAATTTTGTCGATAAGTGAGGTCACAGTTCAAGGGTGAATTGTGTTTGACAGGGTTGTCTCCGTAGAACAGAAACATATTTTATATTTGTCAATTTGTCGACATGGGAGGCAGTCAATCGACCCCTGCTCCTGCGGAACCACTGGCGATTAACAACAATGCCCCAAAGCGTAATACTGGAGAAGCAGACACTGTCATCATTCCTGTGGATGGAAGCAAGCAATCTGAAGCCGCTTTCCTCTGTGAGTCTTCAAGTTGAAGTTCAAGACTTTGCAATCTGACTCTTGAGTCTTCAGAGTTTAGTTTAGATTACTCAATCACAATTAATCATCAAGTCACTCATCATGCTTACCAGACTTGAGTCTGAATGTAAATTATTTTGTTCATTGTTTGTATTAAAAGTGTACAAATTATAAAATAAAATAACAGTTTAATTACTAAATTAGTTTAACTTAAGGATAATGATTTAATTGATTATCATAATCATATTATAATTATAATATTATTCATAATCATAATGATTTATGATAATGATCAGTACACTCGAGGCCTGTCATTATTATTATATTACAGTAATTTAGCATTTGATTTCCATTGGATCTGATCCTTCTACTATATTATTTATTCAATCCCTATTTTGCTACCCACTAATTTAGTGGGTAGCAAAATAGGGCTAACTTGGCAACAAAACCTATCTCAGGGTTAGTCAATTTTAACTGAACATTCAAAGACATATGTGAGGAGACAATGTACGTATGTAGGCCTATATATTGCCGTACGTGAACACATAACAGCCAGGTACGTGCCTCATCTTACACATTTAATTTGTATTACCCTAGCCTGTTCATGACACTGGTTACTCTTAAACTTATTGTATAGACCTATTCAATGTCACCTACATCATGCATTGCTCACCAGGTCAAATGCGATTATAATATTATTTATGAATGTATTCTTTGAGTGACAATCTGATGGCAGCCCTGATTCATTGGCACGTTTAAATAAATTAATGATCATTCAGCTGGGTTAACAAATACATAATTCTAAGTTCTTCTCACAGAGATGTCCATATTGGATGCTCTCATTGTGAAAATCTACAGGTGAAATTGCAATTGACCTTCAATTGTCAAGGCTCATTGCAAAAAAATTAAGGTTCCGTGGGCTGCAGTTGAGGAGAGCTCTTGTACATGATTCTCCAGGAACGCACGCATCCACGAGCCACAGTAACATGCAGATTTACCATTAACGATTTAATATTGTGAATTTGTCACTTATAATATGGACATCTCTGTGTCGGATGATATTGTGATACCAGCTATAGTTTAAAGGCCGAGCTTAAGTGAATTGGTCTGCTTCTAGGCCCAGCAATTGAGCTAAAAGGATGTAATACAGATGATGCAGTTGGTTGTTAGTTTTGATGAATATCTAGCAACAAGGACAGCCAGTTCTTAGTGGTCTACTTTGGGTGCAGAATTCATCAGCTATGCTCATGTTTGTCCTTATGAAGGAGAGTGATTTTCCAGTGGACAAGCACGCTATGAAAAGCGACTTGAGTTGAGTTTAATGTTGATTTATTTATATTCGTGACTATGTTTGTGTGTGCTAACTGCTAAATTACAGGTTTTACCGATAATGAAAACTTATTTCTAAGAGGACTCTCATCATATCCAGGGGGCTCAAATTGTTTGTGAACTTATGACTCATCAATTCCCTTTTGTGATTGTTTGAATGAAATCATATTGATCATTATTTATTGGTTATTAATTCTTGCCATCAGGATTTATTAGCCTGGATTTGAGTTCTGGTTTACAGACTAGCTGTGTAGTTGCTGTACTGGTAACCAATGGAGGTCATTTGAGGTCATTTACTGTAGTTTATAGACTAAACCTGCTTATCAATCACTGATATCACTTGACAGTGCATGTCTCGTCTCATGTGCTGTAAACAAGTGAGTTTCTCCAAGGTCAATTTCACCTTTGTCGCACCCGCTGTGTTTACACACTTTTGTGAAATGTAACGATTTATGGTAAGTGATTAAGGGTCTTTCTAATGATGTGTGGGTGTATTAAACTGCATTTTCACTACCCTCATGAGTTGTGACTGGATTAGTGTGTGAGCTTTGCCTCCATGATTCAAACATGGTCTTCGCTACCTGCAATGCACTCTCTCAGTTTCCATTCGAGCAAAATCCTTGGGAAATTCTGTCGAATGCAATTGTTTCCCTGATCATCAATTTTATTTATGATTTACCTATACTACCTAAAATACCTTTCCTCCCGCATGCTAACTTGAGTGGACTAGAATGTTTTTCATTCTTGAGAAAAAAAAAAAATTAGGTTGTTGTTTTTTAGATTCTAACCTTTTGCTGCTTTTCTTTTTTCTTTTTTCTTTTTCTTTTTCTTTTTCTCTTATGTTTCTTCTGTGGTGTTAAAAAGAGCAAACATCTGCAAGATTTTATTAAATATTGATAATTCCAAATCATCCTGTGAAATATAATGAACAATTAAATTTTGCTTTACGTAATTATTCATTAGTCTAAATTGTCAAATGCCAAATTGCCGGGGTTTGCTCAAATCTTTGTTTATTAGAGTTGCCAAGGAAACAAAAGATTTTGTGGCAGCAACAAAAAGTTCTGAGAGTTTTTGTTCTTGTTCCATTGCAGGGTACTTGAACCATGTGCATCGCAAGGACAACATTTTGCACATCCGTCACTGCCAAGAGCTTAACCAGGGAGCTCCACTCCGCAGTGAACATTCGTACGGATTCCAATGTAAGTACAGTTAATGACACGCTTTTTACATATGCATTGGTAAGCAGCACTCGCTTTTAATTACCGTAATTAATTCTTTAATTATTTCTTACATTGTATACTGTAGTTTTTTGGTTCAAAGGGATCTTTTGATTGGTTGCTTTTGGCTGGCAGATATGATTATTCATGAGTTAATATTCAGTTAATTGCTTGAGGTTTATGATGCTGAGCAGTATTAAGTTGCTGAATGGTGTATTACGCAAAATATCAATTTTTATTTATCCATCGTCATGTAATGGGGCAGCACAGGTATCCCTGCTCTGCCTATGTAAGCAGCTGAGTGAAACTGTTACAGGAAAAGCTAAATGACACGAAGAATTTAGTGAGTGGTAATTTGGAAGCCTAGCTGCTTCTAACTCAATCAGACTTTACCAGCGAAATGCCTGTTTGAGATCTGACTGTGTTTTGCTACCTGTAATTCATGAGGGTGTATGGCAGCTGAGCCAATGTAACTGCCTGACAATCCGCAGGTACCCCGTGTCTGCGAAGTGAGAGGCCCCAAGGTCATGACCCTGATCAACACAAATGTTGTGAATATGAATTAAGTTCCTCAGTGACTTTGCATTGGTGGAATTAAAGGTCCTGGGAATTAATTGATTAGAGTCATGAGGAGAGCTGGGTCTCACTAGGCCTTTACTGGCACTCAAATAGTGCAACCAACTGTTGCCATATTGCCTTCAAGGGAATAGAATTGCACAATGAGTTATTTCAGTTTGACTTTGTTAAAGATCTCATATATTCTTCCACTAACGGCATTATAATTAAACATTATTTAAGACGACCCAGGCACTCTTGGCTTTTTTCTTTGTTTCTTTTTTTTTTTCTTTCCTAATATTTTATGATCCTTCTTATAGGGAAAATGTGCTTGTTTACATTTCTCTGAAGTACATGTACGTTATGAGTCACATAGCTCGAAATGTTACTGCTTACATGTAATCCAGGATTAGCATACTGTGTTTGTATTATATTCCTATAATCTAGAATCCTAAGAATTGCCAAATATTGCATAACCTTGTTGTAAATCAAGGCTTTGAGAGGACTCACATCGAGAGGATCAATATGTAGACAATGTCTCAGGTACAGCAGAAAATAAACAGTAAGAAGGAAATATGTTCAAGAAAAAGTGCCTGAGGTCAACCGATACTAATTTGACTGCACTTGATGAGTTGATATCAACAGTATTACTGAGAATATAATGTATGTAGAATATATTACCCCTTGCGCCAAAACCTGCACTAAGTTGCATTGTCACATTTTTAGGTTTTAATGCTCTCTAATAGCTGATACAAATCCATTTAGTATTTTAGTTTGATGCAAGAATTATCTAAATCGGAGAAGTAGTTAAAAAGTTAGTCTGTTTACAGGTCAACCCCACACTTAATCGAAGATGAGATATTCGTGGTCGGAAAAGATTCAAAATGATTAAACTGTCAATGCAATAGGCTTAATTACCGGGTATACACAAAATGTAAGAATTTAATGGTCGCAGACCAACATGATTCTTGCATGTGAGGAAAGAGGAGATATTCTTCTTTATTTCACCTTCAATCAAATCATGAAAATCAACATTTTGAACCCATCTGAGCTCTCAAGGCTTGTTTCTCGGGAAAATGCTAAGTGACTTAGTGCTGGTTTTGGCGCGAGGGGTCACATATTATCAAAACTACGATAATATTAAAATATATACAATTTCTTTCACAGCGCAAACCTGGTCCGAAATTGTGGAAGAGAGAAAAGTGGAAGGAATGAAGATTGTTGAAAAATACGAGGGCAAGTTGGCAGAGCACAACCTCAAAGGGACCGTCGAGTTCAGTTTGGCTGATCGTCCTGGCGAATATCTCATTGACCAAACAGAGCACCTCAAAGGCTCCATGATCGTCATGGGAACCCGAGGTTTTGGAGTCTTGCGTAGAACCATCCTAGGGAGCGTCAGCAACTACGTTATTCATCACTCTAAGGTCCCGGTCACTGTGGTACCTCCGGAGACGCAGAGCTGGTTTTTCTAAGCAATCTAATCTGTTATCTGTCTATTTTTTCGCCATATCAGTGATTACAGTTTACTTTGTTTATATTCCTAAGGTGCTTTTTTTTCCCCCATTTCTTTCATTCCAGCTTATGTAATTGTCTGGTGATATATTTCTTTCTTCACAACTAGTGGTTTCGGAGATTTTTTTTTGTTGCAAATTTTCATGCTTCTATGCAAACGATAATCTGCCATATACTATAAGCATATTAGTGCCATACTTGATGAATGAAAAATATGCTGTACACCATAATATTATGCTCACGAAATGAATAAATGATATTCCTCCGGATTAAATCGTTGTTACTTATATTACACCAACCCTCTACCGTTACACGAAAGACCAGTGAGGATTCAGAAGACATTGGAAGCATCATGCCTTCTAAGTGAACGGAAACTTGAGATCTAAATCACCATGATTAATTTCTAATCATTTTGTTCACAGGGTACATCAACCATTGCCACAAGGAATCTAACGTTGTTAGAGTCCTCCACTGCCAAGAGCTTCACCACTCCGCCCCGCTCTCTGGGGAACAATTCAAAGGTGAGCCACCACTCCTAATCAAAACTCTTGTTAACCATATAAATTACAGCCGATTCGTGGGTGGATCAGATGAACCAAACAAGAGCAGATTCACTGAAGGTCGTCAACCGATATGAGCAGCGACTGAAGGAGAGAAACATCAAAGGCAGCGTTCAGTTTGAGGTTGGAAAACCGGGAGAAGTCGTCATTCAGTACGCTGACCGGTTCCGAGGCACTCACATCGTGATTGGAACAAGAGGCTTCGGACTTCTGAGGCGCACGATTCTGGGGAGCGTCAGTGAGTACGTTATCCACCACTCAAAGATCCCGGTGACGATTGTCCCGCCTGAGACACAGAGCTGGTTCTTCTAGACTTCTGAAACATCTATTAATAGATCTACAGGGTGGTCTTGTTCCTGATTAGTTTGTTCTACATTGATCTTGTTTTATGTGGTTTTATGTGAAGAATCTTTGGTGATGCCCTGTGTTTGATATTATCCGTTGCGTTCTTCCTGGTGTTGTTTAGGTTTGCATGTTATGCAAGTACTCCATGTGTAGCGAATCTTGCCTGTTTTTTTTGTTTTTTATTGATAATTTTATTGAAATGTTGAGTTTATTACTATTTTTATTTTCATTCATTTGATGGATGTTGTGGTTTGTTTTATTTTTTTGAATCTCAACTTGTTGTTTATCTTTGTTTTACTGATTAGTCTTCCATCTTTTATCATGTTCTTGCTTTTAATGGCATCAGATATTGCACTGATTTTTCAAATCTCGGTTGATAAATTGAGTTCAAAGTATTAGGATATATCAAAGTATATGCGATCCATCAATAGGGTCTGAAATTCTTGGAATCAATCACATTGATATATAACTCGAGGAAATGTTATGTTTGAAAAAGTAATAAAGACATTCTGATACATATATTTGTATGCCAATCTTCTTCTTTTCAAATTATTAAATGAAGACATGGGGTATATTTTTATACATATTAATGAAAACAATTTTATTGTGAAATAAAAAGTGAGATAACAAGGGGGGAAAAAAACAGTCAAAAAGAACATGCCAATTTCATTCTGTGTTTTGGACCCCATGAGAGAAATATGCAGAAATAATTTATTCCCCGAAAAAACATAACAAGAAAAAAACATAATATTTTCATAAAAAGAAGAAAAAAAACACGCTGCAAATAATTTATAAAACTTTCCGTATGCACAGTTCTTTGTTAAATTCGTACATAGTCGCTTTTTTTTTTCTTTTTTTTTTTCTTTTCTTTTTTTTTTCCAATATTGCTATATGCTGCTTGACTCGAGGGTGAGAGATCAGTGGGATAGCGAGACAGATAAAAAAAATTAGGTGTTTAAAATAACATGAATAATTTAAAATGATTAAGTACACCTTAATGAGAAAAACAAATTTTGATTTTATCAAAACAAAACATAGGTTTGCATAATACTAAAATGGATGACTTGTTCTGAAACTAATTCTGTGAGTTTTAGTACCGGGAAGGGGTTTAGGAGAGTTAATCAGGTTATTTTGATATTGGGGAAGATGAAAAGGTTTTCATTTTTACTTGGATAAATAATATTTGGAATATATGGGAATAATAATTGGTTAAGAGAAACTCACTCCATTTTGATAAAAAAAAAAAATCACCACAAAAAGGCTTCTGGCTAAGCACAGCGAAACACCGAGATTGATTTTACATGTTATCGCAAATATGGTGAATGAAAGAAGATGTTGCAACAACGAAAGAGCAAAACAAATGGCAGATTACAACACAGCTAATCATCCTCACATATTCCCATATTTGTGCACACAGAATGACCGGAATCTTCAGATGTGCTGCCATATATGGGGCTGGATGTGTAATTTGTAGCGCTGATCAATGAGCTGACGTGTATGGAGGTTCATCATAAGGATTGCGAAACCACGCCTGAAAAAAAGAAAAAAAGGAATGAGAAATTAGATACATACAACAAAAATTGGAAGAAATTTTTGAGATAATTTTCACACTTTATAATATATAGATACTCGAAATTTCACTATTTGGATTAATAAACTGATTTTCTTTTGCGACTTACATGGAATAATTTCTGAATAATACAAAAGAATGAAACTCGAAGGAAAATTTGAGGATTTCTTCTTCTTTTTTTTTTCCAGAAAATATTCTTTATTCACTTTTTTTTTTGTCATCAATAAAAAACATTGCAATGAAGAGGAAACAAAGAACACAATATCAAGCACCCACAAAAAAAAAAGACTGCGCCACCAGGAATTTTAAAATACATGATAAATAAGCACATTAAATCAATTTGACGATCTCTTTTTCACTATGGATGCAAAGTATACAAAGCCTCACATTTCATCCAGCTGAACAAGGAAAAAAAAAAAGTCACACTCCATGCTTCGAATGTTCAAAGGATAAGTTTTAAAACAAAATACACGTATACCACCCTTTTACATGATGTACCCTCATCATAAATACCATACAAATCAAGATGATGGACCAAGACATAATCTAGCTCACGCGATCGGAATTACTATTAGACGTTACATCAGATCACATAGAGATGAACCCTATTTGCCTTTATACATATCACAAAAATATCTTGAGATCATAAACTTTGAACATATCTTCAGATCAAGACTCCCTGAATGTAGTGAATGACATAAAAAAATCTTCTCTTCTTGAAATGCAATGGGGTTTTTGTGTGATGTGAAACCAGGTTGCAAATACTGAAATTGTAACTGACCCATGAAGTACATATGTGACTAGTTGAAAAAGAGGAAAGAAAAAGAGGAGGAGAGAGACACAGGGAAAAAAAACAAACAAGAGGGTAACAAAAAAAGCTTATAAACAAAAGGAGAACAGGAGGAGAGAAACACTATCGCCACCAGTCCATTAAAATGGTTGAGATGAAGTTAACTTCCGTGTTCTCAAAGGGAAAAATTTGTGAAAATTTCATGGAGAGGTGACGCTAGGGAAGGATCTTAAACAAAAGGGAAGAAGATGTGAAATAACACAAAAGCCACTGAATGCGGAAGAAATCAATTTGGTAAAACACAAAAGCAAAGCTATCGCATGCAAAGGTTACAATACACAGTGGCCCACGAGAGACTTTACTAGGACCACCATGTATCACAAAGGAGAGAAAACGACACAGCAAAGTGCGCTAAAATCAAGGGTCAGTGAGGTCGGCTGACCAGAGTATCTGAATTATGGCGCAAGCGAGGAGCTGGGTGACCCGTTGGCTTCAAGAGATCCTGGATGTGCTGCACAATTACCCCAATGGCCACTGCAAAAGAGACCGCGTAGCATGGTTAACTAAAGCAGATAAAATCAGAGAGATATTCAAGGTCTCTTTTGAAATAAATATTTTACAAAAAGAATTGACAAAATAGCTGTGCATCTATTTTAAATCTACAAAATGTTGCAATCAAGAGATTGTGTGTCACATGTCACCTTTATTATCTGCTCCTTGGGGTATAATAACATCCGCATATTTCTTTGTCTGCGCAGGGAAAGAAGACAGTTTGAAGAATTTTATTAAAGAACCAAACAATGACTCACAGGAAGGCAGAAGTCTTCAAATGCTGGCTTCACGTAATTCAAGTATTGGTGCAAAATCTGATCCAAGTCGCGGCCCAAATCTTTTACGTATCTCAGCACTTTGAAGAGTGAAAGGAAGCATTTAAATATTATGATAAAAGTCAATGAATATCAAAGTGCAAGGTAGCATAGAACGCAAAGCTCAGAATTCTTGGAGAGGAACACCATACCTCTGCGTGATAGGCGAGTGTCAGCATCAGCATCAACAAAGAGCTTCATGTTGAAAAGATCACGAACTTCCTTGAAATAGAAAACGAGAATCCCCTCGCAAATGATCACATCAGACGGGTACACAGTTATGGTCTTCTCCGCTCTGAAATGCAGCAGTTGATTTAGAACCAAAAGATCTTGCAATTCTCTAAGCTTTAGTAGTCCTAATTACCTGCAATTGTTGACGAAATCATACTGAAAGAGTTCAACTGTTTTACCCTCTTTAATTTGAGTGAGCGTATTGAGAAGGAGATCCTCATCAAAAGCACCTGAATCAATAGAAAGCGATACAAATCTCGCCAATTGGGGATATAATGAACGCCTACTTGGATGGTCAAAATTGTATTGGCCTCGCTTGGCTTTGATCTGATCTTCAGGCGAAAGTGGTCGGTAGAAACTCTCCAGGTGAATGGTCTGCACTCGCTGCTGCTCTGAAGCCACGCCCGCTTGACCTAATTGCTCCATGATGCGCTGAATGACAGTTGACTGAGGAACAGAGAAAGACTGATGTTGGCATTCATTTTCATGACTCACTGATCAGCGATTTGTTAGTATGCTAAATTTGTTAATAGTATGAACCATAAACGGGAATGAATTACAATCTATCTACACGAGAGACTAAGAGAGGGATTGATTTGTTAATGGAATAAATTGATTTTCAGAACTCCAATATTCATCTCATAACCTTCAAGATATTGATCAATCAGTTTGATCGGGATCAGTATTTAGGCCTAAGAAGTACAAAAGCTTTCGTTAGTTCATTGGATAATTCCATCATTTGGTATTGGACGAAAGTAGATCAACCCAGCGGAATTATGAATGCTTCAGATTGCTTGAAGCACCCAGTCCGAGTATCTGGGCTAGTGTTTGATAATTGAGTTTATAATGAATTAATTATGGATACAGGGGGGTGGGGGGAACGAAAAAGGGGCAGGGGGTGGAATTTCATGGGAAAATGCAGTTCTAGTTTATGATAAGAGTGAATGTAATTAAGAATCAAATCATGATAAGAAGTTATGTTAAAGGCCTAATGGCTAATGCTAATAATTTTTCAATACAGTAAAACCTCGATGTGTCGAAGTTCGTGGGGTTAGCTGAAATACTTCGACTCAAGGATACTTCGAGAGATAGATCGAGGCCGTTATGATATGACCGTTATGATTCCAAACCGTGCTCTGACGTTATGATTACTAGTAACTGCATGCGTTATGAACTCATAAACTATGAACGGTGATTGATTACGAGAAATCTAGACCAAAGAAATGATTATAGGAGAAATTGAGATTGAAACTTTTAACAAATAAAACAAATATTTATCAACGTGTAGATCTAAGGCTAGCTTCGAATGCGCGTGGTCTTTTGTCGGCATTCATTAAATATCATCACAAGCACACCAACAACAATGCCTTAGTCGATATCCACGGTCTATTGGTTTTAGGAGTCAGCCAAGCTCTGGTCGGTTTGCAGTCTTTTGTCGGTCATTCATTAAAGATCATCACAAATACACCAACAACAATGCCTTATATCTTAGTTGAGATCCACGGTCCGTTGATCTTTGGAGTCAGCCAATCAAAGCTCTGGTCGGGGCGTAAACAGAGGAGAGATAAAAGCTGCCGACTGCTTTGTGGGGGCGGGGATGTTTTGATGCTTTGTAAACAACTGACTATCTCTCTCTTTGAAGTTATCAAACTGAGAAATATGCTCGTCGAATTTTTCGACTTCGAGCTAATGATCGAAAATATGTCTCGAGGACTTCGAAAACACTTCGACACAAGGATAAATTCAAGAATGAGACGTTCGAGGGACGAATGTTAGTGCTAATAGTAGAGTATAGGAGAATCGTCGGGACTTCAAAAACACTTCGACACAGGGAGACATTCGAGAGACGGACGTTCGATACATCGAGGTTTTACTGTATATTCAAATCCAATTTTTATCCACCATTGGCATTGCCACTGATGATTGGAATTTCATTGTTCTGGGGATAAAGGCCCTATCATATTCATAATGGTGAAAATTTGATAATCTTAACAGTGATAATAAGAAAAATTCAAAAAAATGTAAATCATGATAATGCGAAAGTTTGTTGATTAGACTAAGCCATTAGGGGATAAAATTTGGACAATTGTATACAGTTAACAGCAATATACGTAGATCGCTAGAAATAAAATAATCACAGGCGCAAAGAATAAACTCTGCGCTAATGAAATAAAATCACTACCTTATTACAGATTTGGCAGAATCGGCCCCTGAACAGGGACAGATTAGAGTTCAGAGTTGTCAGTTGAGATTACTTCAGGTTCAGGTTATTTGGATTGAAGTGCGTTTGTTTCGGCACTGTTACAATTCAACGTTCCGAGTTTATCTTTTATATATATCTTCTATTTTTGAAAGACATGTCTTTATAAATAATACAGAAATAACTGAAATAAAACTAAACTGGAATAACCATCCCTACATCCCTCTCCCCTTCCCCAATATAACAGAACAAAATAATTAAGTAAATAGATAAATAAAGTATAAATATATAGATGGAAAGAAAATAACAAAGTGAATGAATGAATGAATGAATAAATAAAGGCCGTGATTATTTGTACGTTACCACACAAATGGTTTCCAGTGCTATTCGTACATTATTCTCGGATATAGGACGATCTCACGAGATGTTGATTTGAGAACAAGAGTTACTTGATTTGAAAGAGAAAGACCTCCAACTCATTCCTCCATTACTCCACATATAATGACATTGCGAGTAATTTTTAAACGTTACACACTTAACTAAGTAAATATAATTATTCATTTTCAGCTGATTGACGAACAACAGCGTTCAGCATTATCTGGTTGAGGTGATCCCTAGCTGACATACTACAGCGTATTGTGTACTATGTACCAACTACCAGTAGTCACACAGGGGAATCAAACCCCTTACCCTATAATTATAATTTATAATAAAAATAATTTTACGCCATGCAAAAAATGTTCATGGCATAAAATTGTATGGGTCCTTTTTTATTATTTTTCATCACAGAATTTTTTCTTTTTCAGAAAAATATATCTTCTGTGATGAAAAATGATTCAAATTCCCATACTAACGATTTTGAGTTAACGTTTGAAAAAGCGGTTTCTTTGGGGAAAGTTCACAAATATCAGATTTTCTTTCTTTAAATTCTTGAATGAGAAATTCTGCACATTAAAATTCAATCACATCATCACAGTGGCAGTGTTCTTGTCAGTTCAACAATTAGAAATCAAAGCATCGTAGGTTGCACACAAATGCTGTCTGTGTTTTAGCTGGATGATGAAGAGAAAGTTGATTAAATGCTGATGCCAAGCTACTTCCAAAATTATTTTAGGAACGCCACGTGGTTCATTCATTTCTAGATCTTGACTGGATTTTTTCAATGCTAGATATTATATTGATGTATAATACCATACATTGTATTTTTCTAATAATATTTTTGTTGTTGATTCCAAGTGGATGCTCAATGGAATTGAAGAGGAAAATATCTTGTGAATACTCTGAGTGATGGGGTTTTACGGCTCCACCCAACCCATTCGGGTGATAACGGCGTGTGAATACTCTTGTGACTTGAAGTTGAAATACATTCACTGCATCGTATTTGCTGATACTCAGCTCACACTAGTCTTGTTTTTAATGTACCATTTAATTCAACTTCTCATGCTTCCTATTTTGCTAACACAGATTTGGTATCCTATCAACACTCTGATCTGTTTCACCTAAATGTATGACTGTGTTTTGATGTGTATATTTCTTTTTCAAGTTATATTTATCAAGGCAACATTTGTTTCGATAAAAACTACAAAGTTGTCTGAAACGTTTTGTTTACTGTGGTGAATATAAACTAATAAATATATTTCTTCAGTTATTTTGTTGTTCGCGTCTTTCAATATTTTATATCAGAACTTTCTTCAAAGAAACCGCTTTTTCAAACGTAACCTAAAAATTAAACTTGTGTTAATTACCATATTGATTTTGTATTCATTTTGCTTCTGAGTAGTGAAAGGTGTATCATAAACACAAGCAAAACTAATTATATTCTGATGTTACATACCTGGGGAGACAGTGTACGCAATGCTTGGAATAATGATATCTCAAAATGCAAGGTACCCCAGCCATCATCATCATGTGAAGTACATGCACATATGTAATAGATGTAGGTTGCCGAGGATGTAAAGTTTGTAAAAAAATACATTGGCATGTGCATTATAAGAATATTTCAGGTTTAGCAAATTCGATATCGTTATAATTATAGTAATAGCCGCATGTCAATACATGTAGACCGATTTAAATTCAACTCAAGTTTCCTGCGCTATACGAGCCTATACGTATGTTATTCTCGGTTATTGCTAAAAACATTCCGTAACTTATAAGGTCTCAATAAGTTTCGGAAGGTTTTTAGCAACACTCGAGAATAATGTATGAATAGCGCTGGAAAACATTCGTACGGTAATGTATGAATAACCACAGCCATGAATAAATGAATGGATTTTTTTAAAGTATTATATTAGTGCCTCTAAGAGTCAAAGATGGACTTGGAATGACTAGATGTGACTAGAAGGTACTTGTTGCTCTACTCGGTCATAGTATAATAAGTATTATGATAGTGCGAGAAGACGCCGCCTGGTAGCCCTCCATGAGTCCAACATCCATGCCGATGACCGATGGAGGAGCAAGTTCAAGTTGTAAAGGGAACATAAAAA
>KB309928.1:557038-567870 GCA_000328365.1 Capitella teleta
AACAAGAGAAAAACTTAACGGCCGCCTGCACAGCTATTGACAACCTGAGAACCACCTACCAAATTCAATTATTTCTTCCACTTCACCCCTGGTGCAGAAAAAAGGAATCGCTGGAGAGGATTATTCTGATTTCCTTTGCAAAGCGTGGTTAAGATTGGTCAATAGGAGAATTTTATTCTCTCAAAAAAGTCAGCAAAACTTTGTGGCAAAATGGATTTCAGCCGATAAGGTTGCCTCATCTAGGATATTCGCAATTGGCGAGCAAGGATTAATATTCACAGAATGAATCAATTGATATGCTGGCGGAATTTATTGCGTTCGATTATATTTGTATTAATTTTCAATTCTGTTTTTGACGATGTTAAATTTTTTATATATTTCGATTTGTAATTGGAACTACTGGCATCACATTGTTGATTTGTGTTGAACTGTGTTGAAGTTTTTCTTTACCATCTTACACAATTGGTTGAGTGGTCTCACTATCCTCAAAAGCATTTTTTGAGCATCAATAATTGATGGAGGGCATCTGCTAATGATTCTTCTTATGCAGATGACCTAAGTTCTCTTCTTTAACACCACAGCTCTCAACTCAGGCAATCCAGCTCTGTCAAGACACAATAAATGTTTTGCAGCCTATTAAATTCACGTTATGAATTTAGTGCCACACTTTTTGGGGAATCAATCAATCAATTTGTGGGGAAAATCTGTAATCTATATTTATATGCAAATACTTTGATTTCACCTCATTTACTGGAAATTTTAAATTATAATCATGGTGCATACTCATGTAGCGTTAATCGTATGATGACAAAACTGTGCCAGAAAAATAGAAAATACATGTAGGATATGTTGGCCCACATCGGTTGAACCGATCAATGAAAAAACCGTAATGATCGAGACCACATAACAGACTAAAACAAAGCAGACACTCTTCTAGGCATGCGCATCAGTGTCATGTAATATTGTGGGAAACAATTAATGCAGACGAATAATTCTTACTAATTAAAAAAGATCATATAGGCCTAATTAAGTAGGATAATATACAACAGTAATCTTGAGAAAGTGTGACCCAATTTTTTTTTTTTTCATTCAGATTTTTGTCTGCAGTTCATGAAATGGTTATAGAAATATTGCCCATGAAAGTTAGATTTTTTTTTGTCTGCATATAGAATCACAAGACGTATTGAAATTTTCTCAATTCATTCATAACCAAATAAAAATCTCTTGATCCATTACGAAGATTGATATCACTTGTTGCAGCCTTCTAACTACTTGTACGCAGAATATACTTAGCATTCTTCACTGGGTTTTTTGTTTTTTTTTGACACAATAATGACAATTTCTGTGAAGAGAAATTTGGAGGCAAGATTTTTGGAATAAATTGATTATCACCAGGAGCTTTTATTTCACAAAAGCCAAAAGCTTTAATGACAGGTGGTAAGAAATATGAAAAAAACATTTGCGAAAGAAATTTGTTTCACCGGTTTGAATATTTCTTTTGAATGAAATTCCTGCAAGAAAAAATGATGACCCTTACACTTATGCAACAGGAATAGAAAAGGATAAACAATCAGGGAACAAAATTACATTTTTATTCACAGGCAAATAATTAATTTTTTGATTTTGCGTAAAAAGAAATAATGAAATACTTTGTGGAAAAAAAATGTACACTGGGATGAGAAGAACAAAAATTCTGACAAAAGTATGAGTAGAAAGAATTAGTAGAAAAATAGGGCTTAAATTGTCCTGACTAGCTAAAGAGAAAGGTAAGTGAGTGAATTTGTATGCAAATGAAATGCAAATTAGCTTCAATTTTGGTTAAGCAATCATTGGACCACTTTCAACATCTACCAACATAAAAGAAACGAGAGAAGCTCCCTTAAGTCCGGAGGGTGCTAGTCAACTTGAAAAACTGGACAAATTTGAAAACAAGACCAAGCACGAAATTCCAAGAGTTTCTCGCTAAACTTGATTTTGCGATAAGGAGCCGCCAGAACACAACCAGAAGCACTGTGTTGAAGGTGTAACGGATGTTTCTCAGCCTGAAATCAATCAATTTGATTTATCAATTTTAATATTCATTTCCAAACATACATTTTGATGTGAGCTCTGGCAGCTGGTACGCCTGACAAATCTTCTTTCAGCATAAATTTCCTCGTTCCGGAACAGTAGTTCTCCATGTATGACGGCCAGTGAATCAATCGGGGATCAAAGTAGAAATCCTAAAAAATAACATAAAATAAATACTCAACATCAAAGGTATAAAAGAATCAAACCTTTTGGTCTTCAGCACTCATGTGGGTTTTGAGCATCTCAATATTGCTGTGGGTCCAGCTCCAGTCACGCACTGTGAAGAATTTCAGGACCTCCAATTCCTTGTGGATCTTCCTGTAAATCCGAACCATGCGGGGTTTGCGTCCGACAAGGAAGAAAGCCAAATCAGCAGCATAGGCTGGGATCAGATGGCTGACGAGCACCCAGAGGTCATGCAGGAATCTGTGGAGGCAAATCACGCAGATGAAAAACTAACTCCGTGTGCCACACTCACCCGCTCTCCGTCATAATCCTCATCTTCGGTCGTCGGAAACATTCTCCAAGTGGATTGTTCTTCCAGTAATTAGCAACTTCAACTTCTGTACAATGAAATAATGAAGAAATAAATTGAACAATCTCAGCACCAAACAAAGCAAACTGACCCATCTCACCCCACGTGAAGGGGTTCAGGGAGCCGGTGGTCAGCTGGTAGATCTTGGCAAACTCCACTGGGCGATTGACCACTGTGTGCCAGGCAGCGGTGATCATGAGATTGACAGGGAAGTCAACGGGAAGGATGTCAGCCACCACGCGGGAGTCACACAGCAGGGATCGTAGCAGACCCTTGCCGGCCTATGACAGAGCAAAGACTTCAGTGAACAGAGGAATCCAACATCAGTGATACGTATTAAGCATTTACAGTGGAGTGCTTTGTGCCATCAAATCTCATCTGAGAAATCTCCATTTCAACAATTTCGACAGAAATTAATAATTTCAATTCAAAGCAGAGAATGAAACAATTTGCAATTGGGATTCATGCAGAATGCATAGAATGAGCTCATGTTACACCACACGATACAACTCCATTGATAACTCATTGCACAGCTGAGCATAAATGATGACGAGGAGAACAGAATGGAACTCACCGCAACATACAGGCCACTGGGTCCATTCCAGTTATCTAACCAACCCTGCAATATATATGAGATGTATATTATTACACATTCATGTAAATATGACAGTGATACACATAAACAGAAGAGGGCTTACAAATAGTGAAATTTACCTTTGATTACATTGCATGGTCACAAACTAAGCCCTTTTAAGATGATTATATAATGATTGCAGCTAAAATCAGAGATAATAACATCAGTAAGAAGACAAACAGATTTTAACATCAATTGACTACAACGAGAAAAATACAATCCTTTTTGCGATAACTGCCCCTCAGCTCAAATACTAATAAATATATCAGAGCATCACTCACTATAACATTATTATCTGTTCATAAGTGTACAACAGGAAGCAACAATAACAAGGCTTCAAAACAGAAGAGTGCAACAGATGGTGAACTGAAAGGAATACCAGAGCTCATATGATTGTCTAGAGTTATAATATTTAGATTGAGCATAATTGAGCAGATGCGATCAATTGATTGAAGCATGAGAGCACAACACGGAGCTAATTAAATTTTCAGTTCTGAGACGTCAAAGACTGTCATTCCAGGCAATTGATTTGGCTCTGAAGCCATAAACGCAAAAAACCTCACGGGAACTGGTTCCTTCCACGCAGCGGTCACGATTGACGGCCGGATGATGGTGAGAGGCAGGTCCTGGGCTTCCTTCAGAATGAGGTTCTCTGCCAGGTGCTTTGTGTACGTGTAAGTATTTGGCTTTCCTCCGATCAGTTTAGGAGTAATCATTTTGACCATGTCATCATCCATCCACCTTTAAACATTCATTAATCAAAGATCAAATTACTTGGTAGGCAGCCCACTCACTCAAGAGCGTTCAGCAGCTTCTGTGGCTCCACTGGTGGCGGGTAGATGACTTCGTCAATGCACACTTGGTCGCAGTTGGCGAATGCGGTGGATACATGCACAAACACTTGCAGATTCTTCATACCACGTGCCAGCTGGATCATTTTACGCACTCCAATGATGTTCATCTCGACAGCCAATCTGCAGAAAAATCACGCTTCAGATTGACGTCACATGCTACACCAAAAACACTCACTTCAACGGTTCATCAAAGCGAATGGTGGCAGCCGAGTGGAAAACAATGTCAACTGTGTCTTGTACGAGAATTTTATCTGCGGGTTTAATGCCAAGCTCCGGTTCCAGTAAATCGCCGTGAATTGCGCTCACTTTCTCCGCAAAGTTTGGTTGTTTTTCCCTCAGAGGATCGTACATCTGCAGAGAGAACCCTTGAGTTACAGATTCAGTCGTTTATTACTCAAACTCACGGGTTCTTCAAACAGAGTGGTCAGTCTCTCCTGAGCGGCACGTCCTTTTTTCGGTCTGACCAGGCAGTAGATGTGCTTGACATCAGGGCAGCTTCTAAGCAGCTTTTCAATGAGAACTTTGCCAATGAAGCCAGTGCCTCCTGTGATGAAGAGGGTCTTCCCAGCGTAGAACTCTGCAACGCTCATCTTAGGGGTTACGGCTGATCCGGCCACATAAGCCATTGTAGTTACTTGCTTGCGGTTTTCTGCCAGGGAAAAAATATAGTTGTTATTCACGCTTATGTAGATAACTTAAGACATTGATAAAAGTTAAGTCAAGACATAGATGAAGACTGAAATCACAAGTGCGAGGCTCGTCCCTCCAAGATCACAACGCTTGTTAATTGTGAAGTACCCCAAACACATAACAGTAAGCCCTCAATAATTTATGATCAAAAGAACTTGGCATTAAAGGAGCAACCATTTTAAACTATGACAATAATCCCGCTTTGTCCAACCATGTGCCACCTTTCGACATTAATCAATGAATCATGCTGAGAGGATTCCTTATGCTCCTCCGAATGCAAGTGCGCTTGCACTGCCAGCTCAGCCACACACATGCAATCAGCAACAGATATTTTTTAATATCTGCAAAAAAAAACAGAACATTTTTATGCTGATAAAACGTCTGTAAAAAACTAGTAGTTACACTTCACTCCTGCACTTAACGATCTTATGCCCTGAGCTCAAGCAAAAGGAGTTTGAAATGTCAGGCTAACCATATACGTGACCCAACAGTCAGGTAATTAAATTCAGGTTTTATCACTTGTGCCACATGTGGACACAAATACCCATCAATCAACATCAGCACATATACTATTACGTACAGCATACATAGCAGACGGTACAAAAGTCACTCGAGAACACCACATGTGCACATGAACGGAAAATAGTCAAGATAAACATTGCAGTGGTATAATAGTTTTATAAATTCTTCTGCAGGCAGAAAAAGAAAAAAAAAAAGTATAAAAAAAAAAGAGATTCAAGAAATTAAGATTAAAGTTAGTCACCAGAAGGGCAAAGGTCAACAGGCGCAAACAATCAACATTACCTGGCACGCCTCAATGCTCGTGGCGTAGGGGTTGACATAAGTATACAATGAACAGTGGCACACATCTTTAAAAATCCCATTTAAGCTTTTTTCAACTCTTTCTTTTTTAAAGCTGTGTGCTTGCTTTTCGATGACACCATTAATACTAGAGAAAGTGAAGGTGTTTACGTGCACAGGAGGGGTGGGGAGTGGGGGGAATGACATTGCATAAGTGTGGATTTGATCAAGAGGGTTTCTCTGTAAAGATGTCCTATTTTGTTAGAAATCCTTGACACCTCAAGAGTAGTGATAAGAACATGAATTGCGATTATGTCACATTAATTAATCAAACACTTGCATACCGGCATATGATTATTATCATTATGATTATTGTCATTCTTAAGTTGAAATCTTCTGATTATGAATTACTGGACAAGGAGCGCTAGGCACAGCAATTAGGCTATGAATGACAATTGTATATAATCTCCAATAGAAGACAAGTGAGGTTTTTCCTTTTTACTGCTCCTCCAACAGACTTACGAGTGCTGTGTGGTTACCAGATAAGAGGACCTGAACCTGAACTTCCTGCTGCTCATCAGTGGATTCCAAAACTTTCAAAGGTCCAAAGTTATCTCACTTAAATAAACAGTTGATACTGGATCAACACATCATTCAGCTCTCAACTCAAATCAATATCCATGGACTACTTCATCAAATTAATGAAATTATCACGGTACATACTTATTTCTCCTCTGAATTAATCAAACAGCCACCAGTCTCCATGTTTGTCTTTGTACGCTATACACCTATGACTATATTATCATAGAGAGTAGCAATATGTGTCAATGTTCTGTTAGCAAGGCAATTATAGTTTTACAGCTCAGCCAACATACAGTTGCATTACCAGTATATGGACACCAGAGGCATTCTGTTTTGAACTTAGGCAGCACTGCATGCCACCCAAGGAATTGAATCTCCAGAATCACTGCCAATGACAAAGATACAATGCCTAGCAAGACATGCATGTCATGGAGGACTCAGTACAAACCAAGGTCAGAAACTATTGTTTCATTTGTGTGTTACACAAATATTATCCGGTTCACAAGGTCACCTGTGACTATCAGTACAGATATTTCAAGATTAAACATCACATACAGTATATCAAGATCTACTGTACCAAACAATTCACCTAATTATGCATAGTTCCATTTTCAACCACAAAGAGTGAAAATAAAAATCAGTTCTTGGGCTTGAATCATCCAACAGTATCAATTGAATTTCTCTGAACAGAACAATAAACATGAAATCAGGAAACTTTCACTAATGCACCAACTCCACAAGCGACCAGGGCTGATAGATGAGCAGTAGATTAATCCATCGACGGAATCAGTAACCAAGATGCATATCATGGATTTCATTCCTTTGATGTCAATGGATATATCGAGTGGAATTATTTCATGGTCGCTTGTGAAATTCAGTCTAAAGTGTCACAATAATTGAGATTAAGAGGAAGATCCCTATATTCAGTATATATGGGGTTTCATCATTCATTGTCATTGCTATGACTTAGGAAAGTTGAGTTGAATAAGATTTAAAAAAGAACTTTGAAAACTTAAAAAATAAATTCAAGCCTAGGAATGCCAATGAATCAGAAATCCTGCGACTCTCTCCTATCACACTTACATCCACTCGTTCTTTAGGAGGTGAATAGAGTTACAAATACCATATTGTCTCAGATACAACTGCAGTGCGATAGGGCAGAGGTTGAGAGCATATCAGACTGACTCTGAATACAACCCCACTCCACACACGTCACCTTGTAATGGAGGGGGAAGAGGGTCAGCGCATGGCCCATTGTTATGTAATGCTTAAAACAACAGTCTGCATAGTAAAAGAACCTGCATGGCTTCGGGTGGCAGCTCAATGATACATTCTACTCTGGATGAGTATTTATGCTTCAATGCTTGGGATTATATTTACAATGTACGTCGTCAGCAGCAGTGATATGCGTTGCTAACGATGACCTACATAGCACACAGCTAGAGCTGATCATTGAGCGCTTACCTCCGCTGTTCACATTCACATGATTGCCAGCACTTGCACTGTCACTGTGTCTGCGAGCGAGATTCCAGACGCCCAGTGGTGCCAACCACCGAAATAACAACAGACATTGCTCACTGACTCGAATGAGTCACTAGTGGCAGTCACAGTGCCAGCTACTTACTAGGCTACTGAGCTAGTCACCTACTCAGGCTACTGACCTAGTGAACTGTGGAAGCTTCGAACTCGGAGGCGTCACTCAGACTAACTAAGTCACTCACCAGCTTACATGATTATATATAATCGCGTTCCAAGACTACTATTGCTATATATCTCCACAGATTATGGCTACAGAATGCAACTAGATCATATAATATATTATTATATAGCTCCCCAGGGGTAGCAAGCAGTTCCTACACTCAACAAACTACGCTACGACTTGTCACTTGGGGAGCTAGACCATGTAGTGATATACTATTCATATGATATACTCATATATGATATGCTAGCACAGATTATCGGGCGAGGTCAGTATACCTGCTCGCTGTAGTATGTCAGCTAATGATATACTCATTTTACATTTAGTTCTACATCAGTACATGATAATATGATGATTATACGTGATTTACAGAATAGATCATATCATCCTATGAGATCGCTGAAAACACCCAAATTAAATGAGCAATCGTATGCGGCTTTTCGGTCAACTCACAGCTTATGTTTCAATTAATTCGCTTCCGTGGTTATGAGACGAAGGGCTTTGGTTTTAATCGCTGTTATCAAGTTTTTTCAGCCCGGATTCAGCCGGAGCTTCAGCTGCTGTCACAGCAAGAGGAAAAGAGGTCAGATATGATCACGTGAGAATTGACGATCGCATTCAAACTAGGTCAAATAACTGCACAAATCATTATTCATTGTTTTTGTATTATGTCATGATAAAATGTTGAGACTGATGACATTTGCTGATCAGTGATTGTAGAAAGATTCTAAACCAATCAGACGACGACGAAACCAGTTCGCTTGACTGATCGAGTATTAAACCAGGAAAATTCGACAAAATTTCGTCCATCCCACACCGAAGAGCAACCAGTGCACGCCTTGCGGGAATTCAGGTGGACCCCACACAATCATGTGCTGAAGAAGACCTGCACACTGTACCACTGAACAAATCAAATTGTCTCACTCTACAAAGTAACTGTTTGGGCAGCTCACAATCAGGGCTGTGCGAGCGACTCAAATGCTGCAGGTAGGCTCTTTAAACTGAAAACTACTAAAACTTAACATCAAACTGACGGTTGTAAAACTATGATGGACCGACGAAAGACCGATGACGAGCCGACGGTTGCAAAGCTATGGAGGACCGACAAAAGGACCGACGTCGAACCGATGGTTTTAAATCTACAAAGGACTGACGAATGACCGACGTCGAGCCGACGATTGTAAAACTACAAAGGACCGACCGAGTGCCGGTGGCCAAAATTACGCCGTTCCAACGCAGTTATACTATCATGGTCCGACGTAGTTGCTTACTTCGGTCCTGCGTAGGATCATCTGCGTAGGATCA
The DNA here is from genome assembly GCA_000328365.1 of Capitella teleta. Classification (NCBI taxonomy): domain Eukaryota; kingdom Metazoa; phylum Annelida; class Polychaeta; family Capitellidae; genus Capitella; species Capitella teleta. Next base: position 566,209 of record KB309928.1, read on the forward strand.
CTGCTGACTGGGTGCTTTGTCGAAGTATTTATCACTATTCAGGTATCAGATATTCATACTGATCTCTTTCAAGAAACCCCACAATGCAGTGTTAAAATGGCAGCTTCCGTTTAACGAGATGTGCGTCCATCGGTTGTTTATTTCTCTATTCATTTGTTTACTGTGTCATTGTATATATTTTCACGCGGTTATTTATTTTTTAGAAATTTTAATAATACTCCAGCCTATGACTATGAGTTTAATATGTGTAGTATTCATAATGCAGACGATTACTTGAGCAAGTCTACGAAACAGTATGAGTTACACTAGCACACAGGGCCTCAGTGACAGGGAGTCTTACCAGTGCGCTCTGGAATCTGGATACATGGAATGCCTATGCAGCCTTCTAGACAGTATATAATAATATCAAGGGAAGTCACTGATTTCTCAGAAGAACAATAACAAAGCCTCGGACGCTACATCCCCCTCACGGGAGAGAGCTGAGGCTTCGGAAGATTGCTTTCGAGGCAAGCGTCCTAAGATTGGCAGGAATCAGTGACTTCCCTTGACATTATACATATAGACAGAAAGCACACACTGCATTGAGTTTTGTCCACATCTGCTCGCTCACTGGTAAGACGCCCTGTGCACTAGCACAGATTCTCGGGCGAGGACTGTATACCTCGCCCGACGGTAAACCGCTTCTTTTTGCGTATACTGGCAGCGAGGCTCCACACTCAGCCGATTGCATGATAAATATAGACATATTATTTGACAAATCCTTGTTTTTAAGCCCTCCAGACGTTAGATGGTATATTTATGCTCCAAGAAAAAACAATATGAGCCAGTAACATCATGTCGAACTTACATTAATTAAAACCCGCAACAAAATATCATTTCGTGAAGAAGTAAACAAACGCCATTTTGCGAGTGACGTCACTCAGCGCATGCGCACTGCATTGTAAACAAGCGCACATGCTTCACTTTCCCGCTCAAACTGCTCTCACGACTTGCGAATGAAAATAAATAAAATTGTTCATATACTGATTGGTGATGCACAAAATATTGCGTTTTAATAATTAATACGTATTCCTTTGTGAAGAATCGGTATAAATTACGTGCGCAACTGCAAGGGAAGATAGGCCGCATGTTGAACTGCTTAGCTCGGGAAAATTGTATGCGCATGCGTGTATGTTTACTCCGCACTACGCAGGCGCAGTGCTCTGGTTTATTTATAACACGTGGAGAGCAGGTCATGTGACACAACAATCGGAAAGCGGAGAGAAACCTGTAATGTCACTTTTTTTCGTTGCGGATCCAGTTTAAGTAGGTTTATGGAGAGAGAGAGAGAGAAATCATTTGTTTAACAACAACATACATCAATGTGAATTAAGCGGGGAGAAAAAAAAAAAAAAAAATTAAAAAATATATATATATTTTTTTTATTTTTTTTTATTTTTTTTCTTCTGGGTGCAGACTAATGGTAGTAATGATGATGATGATAGTATGATGATGCAGGGAGACCAGGCTAAGGCACAACAAGTGTCCGTTTTCGCGCTGGCCACCCCGGGGGATGATGAAATGATAACAATATTCATGATGATAATGATATGAGACGAGCATGAGAGGGAGAGAGAACTATTGATAGGATATTAATTTTGGTTATTGCAGACATAGCAGTTT
>KB309928.1:568811-580135 GCA_000328365.1 Capitella teleta
TAATTTTGGTTATTGCAGAACATAGCAGTTTTCTATTAAACATTGATATGAATATTGATTGATGAAATGAGATTTGATTCTTTTTGAAAATGGTACTGGTTTCAAACAAAATTTAGTACCAGCGTCTACCTGGTATGGCTCTGCAGACCCTGGTGCCTTCATAAATATAATTACAAGCGTGGAATTCTAGAAATCGTGGTTCGCGAACTGGAGTTTAATGCGTTTACCGTACAGCGAGACCCATTGGGCTCGCTGTATGTCAGCTGTACACTTACTCAGCATACTGACTTAGTAAGTTAGTGACTTACTACTTAGTGATTACGTAATAAACATACGCATAGTAGTGATAGTTAAAAGTTATAGTAACACTAACAGTAGAACTAAGAGAAATGCGTTATAGTTATTGGTTAATGGGTTATCAATCTAATGATTCGAACTCATACCACATAGAATGATAGATTTATAATCATGAATCTAATTTTTAATAATGGTATTATGGTTAATTATACTTAATATCGTGATATTATCATTATTATTATAATAAATTATGTCGCAATACATTTCGACTAGATTGTGGATGAATGTAAATGTGCATCAGATGATTCATCTGTTATTCTGTACCTAACTTTAGTCTGTAACCACAATAAGTTGAATAACTCGTAGGCTGTGAACTTGTGAACTTAAAGACCCCTGCGACTGACTAGATCGAGTTGATATAACGTTCATCAGGGTTTTATTCTTAAGACTTAGCACCCATTCTTTCTGATGTTGTATACACTAGTGAAAGTCATCGTCCTTATGAATGTTATAGAGGCCAAGACAAGAGACTGGCCTTCTTACACTCCCAAGTGGTAGCCCTACACTATGGCTGATTCCGATCGCCCGTGGATCAGCCCAACCTTGTCAAACCCAAAATGATTCACAACAACGGAAAAAGGGACACAAGAAACGATCCGGGTTTTAGATTTACTGCTGAACTCTTTTCATATCACCATAGGCTTGGGTGATAAAAAAATAAAAATTATCGCGATAATTTTCACAAAATTATCGCGATAATTATCCGCGGAGCCAGAAAAGCAAGGAAATCAGTTGTAACACCTCAAAACACAGTTATTTTCATGAAATACCTTTAATGACATTAACTTGAATGGAAAAATGAAAAAAACATAATATCTTGGATAAGATAATGAAAAAATGGAGAGAAGAAAAAATTACTGACATTCAACCTTGGCATTATGAGCTAGAAAAATGAGCTGGTTAACCTTTTCTGGCTTGAGCAACGCACGTTTACATGTTACGAATAACGATGCTGCCACGAGTGCACGAGTCTACATTCTGCCATGCGACGCATAACTGACACTTTGCATGCAAATCTCCCATGATAGAATCCCATATACGTAATGAATTTGAAATCATAACGCTCCCGACTTTTCGCGCGCAAATCTCCCATTATAGAATCCCATATACGTAATGACTTCATATAACAAGCACATGCTATGTGCGTTATGGATGAGAAATGCGTTATGGTCTTAACGATAATTATTGAGTGGTAAAATTATCGATATCGAAGTAGACAATTATCGAAATTATCGATATATCGAAAATATCGCCCAAGCCTATCATATCACCAACATCCTTTTTTTATCGTATTGTCTTGGTTAAAAGCAAACTTCTAAATAAACACCCACCCCACCTTTTTCAAAGGAGATATTGATTAATTCCCATGCATGCCCACCAGTGCCAACGTATTTTTGGCAGCAATCACAGTGCTCACTCTCTCCCTTCAAATATTAAAATGCGATGCAGGGTTGCAGATATACCTATACCACAGCGTCAGCATCAAGTCATTTTATAAGGTTGAAGTGCAATTTTATTTGGGGAAAGACTGCCAACCAACTCAACTCTGCAAAAGAATAAGAATGTTATCAAACCAACCGTGACTGATGCATATCCGACCTCTCTTTCACGACTGCAATATTCTTACACTTGAAGACCTTTACATTTACTGACTCCATATTTACGTACAAACTAGTCCACCATATGCTCACCTCCTCTGTTTCTCAATTCTTTACTCTAACTCACTATGTTTGAAACCTATTTATATTATACCCATTTTCCTGGTTGTTTTCTGTGTGTGTGTGGTTTCTTGATGTTTTTGTTTGTTTTCAATTTTTGTTTTTTTGCTTTTTGTTTTCTTGTCTCCTTTCCTCTCACTGTATTGTTAGTATAATTATTACCTTTTTTTTCTCGCTATCACGTTCTCATTCGATTGCAGGTGACACAAAAAAATGAAAAAACATCTTGTTTTGGTCACCACCAACTACCATTGTTCGCCAAATTGCGCGCGTTTGAATAAATTTATTATTCTTATTTTATTATTATATTAATATATAGCAGTATAAGTGACCTACACAGCACACAGAGTAGCAGAGCGCAATGTGCCTTTAACAGTTTATGCTTTAAACAAAAGCGTTAAGGTACAATCATTGTTGGCATGCTGGGCGTGAATGAGTCAAACTAGAGATGCCTTCTTAGATGGAAAATCCTCTAATTCCACGTGGTTTGGGGGGCGTCCCCCAAGAAAATCTCAACTTTCGAAGTCAACCTAACTTTTTTTTATGCTTCATAAATCCATTTCATCATAGGAAACTTTTGTTTGCAGATTTGATGATGAATTGAATCCAACAGAATCTATCCAAGAAACTTCAAATATTGACTTATTTGTAATCACTGAGACCAACAACAGAAGATGTCAATGTCCAAAGTGAAGGCTCCAATCCACTCCACGGCAGGAGCCGTGCCGGTGAAAGGAGACAAAGGTGAATTAGAACTATTTTTTGGGGAGCAGGTGTGAAAGTCTCCTTTCAGGTGGTTTCTCTATGGAGAAAGTTAAGGTCAGCCGATATGTATCCGGCAAAAGACCAGATTACGCCCCAGATTCAAGTGATTCAGAAGAAGATGTTGAGTTTGGCTTAAGGCGAAACCAGCCACACGTTACTCTGCCTGTGGTCACCACAGACGCCGAGAAGGAAGACAGACGTTTACGTCGGTTACGGGATCATCGTAAGGATGGAGGGAGCAGTGAGGAAGAGGACCGGTGAGCAGAGGGGAGGTGTGGCATGCATGCTTTCATTTTCTTTGTTGCTTCTTCAGGCTAGCAAGGCATCGGCGTCTCTTACAACCGGAAGTTCTGGAGAGATCCTCCTCTGAAGAGGAAGAGGAAGATGAAGAGGAAATTAAACAGGAGATGGAGATTAAGGAAGAGGTGGATGAGGATGGGGAGGAGAGATATCGAAGGGTCAGACCGATGGAGGAAGAGGAGTCGAGTGAGGAGGAGCTGGATGAAGAGGTAGGGTGTGTTTTGGAATTTTTATGCTACTAATTAGCATCATTTTTAAAACAGGAAATTGCACGGAGGAGATCTCAGCTAAGGCGGCGTAAGCAACAAATGGAGGAAGAGGTACAACTATACAAATCTTTCTTTGTTTATTTTGCTTAATCTGTTCGTTCTGAAGGAATTGATGGATGTAGAAGAAGAAAAGGAAGATAAAAGTGAAGAGGAGTCGTCAGAATATGAAGAGTACACAGACTCAGAAGAGGAGGACAATGAACCCCGATTGAAGCCAGTTTTTGTTCGAAAGTAAGAGCTAGTTTTGTTGAAGCTCAATCAATTTTTATTTTTTATCATTTTCCAGGAGAGACAGAGTTACTATTCAAGAGAAAGAGCGAGAAGAGAGACGACAAAGGGAGCTGCAAGTGGAAGCAAAGCGTATGGCAGAAGACAGAAGAAGGGACACACTGAAGATTGTGGAGAGTGAAATAAAGAAAGATATGGAGGAAGCTAAGGAGGACAAGAAGGAATATGATATGATCAATACGGATGATGAGAATGATGAGGAGGAGTATGAATCATGGAAAGTGCGAGAACTGAAGCGAATTAAGCGAGACCGGGACGAAAGGGAGAATCTGGAGAAAGAGAGGCTGGAGGTGGAGAGGTTGAAGAACATGACCGAGGAAGAGCGCAGGGCTGAGCTTCGGAACAATCCCAAAGTGGTCACCAACAAAGCCTCCAAAGGAAAATACAAGTTCTTGCAAAAGTACTTCCATCGCGGAGCTTTCTATCTGGACGAGGAGGATGAGGTGTTCAAGAGGGATTTCTCAGAAGCCACGCTTGAGGATCACTTCGATAAAACTGTTCTACCAAAGGTTATGCAGGTAATATTTCATTCTACTCTCAAGAGAATTTGTTTTAAATTTGTTTTTCTCTTTTTTTGGTTTTCAGGTCAAAAATTTTGGACGGTCCGGTCGTACTAAATACACTCATTTGGTTGATCAAGATACAACGCAGTTTGATTCTCCGTGGGTTTCTGACACTGCTATGAATCTGAAGTTTCACTCAGCTAAGGGTGGTGGCATGAAACAAGTGTTTGATCGCCCTGGCTCAAAGAAACGCAAGTGAAAAGTATCAGGCAGCAACATTATTGGATGAATGCAGGACTGAGTGAAAAGCAACCAGTGTGATGGGTCTGCGTGGTTAGATTTCCAAGTGTTTTTATAATACAACTCTTGTCATATTTTTTTTTCTCTTCATTATGAATAAAATGTCATGATTAATTTGGAATTGATTCTTGTTGGATTATGTTTTTTCTGTTGGTTTTTCACATTCAACGATCAGCATATGCATAATAATTATGATTGTGCTTTATTTGATCACAGTAAGTATTTATAGAAAGCAGAATAGCATTGACCAACATGCAAACGGTGAATGTCATAAGAAATTTTGTTCAGTGTAGGTATGCAGGCATTAGTTATGAATTTCCAATTACCTATACATGAATTGGATTGCATTGCTCAACAATCGACACACTTAACACAACTTTAAAAAAAAATTATTTTTATAAATAAAATAAAATAAAATAAAATAAAATAAAATAAAATAAAATAAATTTTTTATTTTTATAAAATAATTCTTTTGGGAGAGGACTTCGGGATCTGCTTGATATCAAGATTGACCCATATTGTGTCTTTGAAGTATGAAAAATCCTAAAACTTTATAAGTAAAAATAGTTGTCTTTTTACGATGAACTAATATATGAATGTTTGATTTATTTCGTTATTATATTTCGTTTTTCTTTTCCTATCATGTATTTTAATTGTATGATATAGGTTACGTCCGAAATAAAATTTATCTCGGTGAGTCTACCTCTAAACCTCGTTAGTGCTCTAAACCCCCTATGAATAATGGACTCGTCCAGGGAGCATAAATTTACCAAATATAAAGAGGCTATGGATTAGGAAATTATGAACGTATATTCAGCATGATTCTTTATATCGTAGACATTTCTTAATCAAATAAAATAATACTTATGTTTTCAGTTACCAGTAAATCGATAATATTCGAATTGAGAATTGATACAGGTAGCTCCCTTCTGTTCACTAAAGGGAGCCACCATGGCTAGATGTCTTCTGCTCGAAAAATCGAACGTGAAGGAATTTCTAGATTCCTTCGACACCATATTGACTGATTGTGATGGTAAGTAAACCTTTCACACATACTTGGCCATATTGAATGAGTAACGCAGTCTCGAGCTGTTGTATATTGATAATTTTTCTTCAGGTATCTGAAGTTGACGTGCGTTATGATGCCTCCGTGCGTTATGTTTTCTCTATTAAATGTCTCGAATGGCGCTTCAACCACATGCCCTGGCAGCCGTGTGTGTTTATATCCTGATCTCACTGAACTCGTGTATTTCAGGCGTGCTCTGGGAAGGTGCAGCTGACTACCCCATCCCTGGTGTTCCCGAAACCATACAGCAGCTCAAGAAAATGGTATTCCCAATTTCCAAATTTCCCCTAAAATATTTTATGATCAAGGAACTTGAAGGAAGGTTCAAGGTTTAGTTCTTTGTAATGATTAAGAATATTATTTAATAACTATTGGTTCATAGTAGTTAAACTTGAGACAACCTTATTCCTAGGAGTATTAATGGCTATGTATTTGACTCAGCTATGAATGTTTGTACCTTTAAAGGGCAAGAGGGTTTTCTATGTGAGCAACAACAGCACCAAGACCAGAGCTGAGTACGTAGTGAAGTGCCAGAAGCTGCAGTACGACACAACTGAGGTATGTGTGGCGGAAGGGCCGTAAATGCTCACGCTGTTCTGTCAACTTTTCATCATTCCTGTAGGAAGAAGTCGTAGGTTCAGCGTATGCGACAGCTCAATATGTGAAGCACACACTCGGTTACAAAGGCAAAGTGTATATCATTGGCAGCTCTGGGATAGCAGGAGAATTTGATGCAGCGGGTATTCCCCATTTTGGAGTTGGGGAAGATGGATGGAATGGGAGAGGACTTCGGGATCTGCTCGATATCAAGATTGACCCAGAGGTGATTGGATATTGATTTTGATGACGTTTTTTTTTATACCATTTGTTTAAAAGGTGAAATGTGTCGTGGTTGGTTTTGACCTGCATTTTAATTATGTGAAGTTGTTCACTGCTCAGCAATATCTCAGTGACCCTGAGTGCTTGTTCATCGCCACCAACACGGACTCGGCGCTGCCTGCGGGTGGAGGTGGAATTCTTCCCGGTATAGCATCCACTGCATGGTTGCGAATGGATGTTGATTTGAATGCTATTTGCTACAGGGACAGGAGCGATCGTATCTGCGGTGGAGTTCTCCACTGGACGCCAAGCAACCGTGTGTGGCAAGCCTCACAATCCGTTGGGAGACATACTGGTTCAACAGCATGGAATCAACCCAAAGAGAACTATTATGATTGGCGATAGGTGCGTTATGGTTTCATTTTGTAGTGCGTTATGATTTTTAAAAAGTTTGTTAAGATGCAAATGTAAAGTGCGTTATGATTTTAGGTTGGACACAGACATGGCCTTAGCGCACAACTGCGGCATGCGAGGTCTTCTGGTTTTGACGGGTTTTACCAAATTGGAAGACGCCCGTCGCCTCACTGCCAGCAATTCCATCGCTCACCAAAAGCAAATCCCACATTATTATTTGCCATCTTTGGTTGATTTAGGAAAACTGATCACAGAATGTGGTTTAGTGTAATAATAATTAGGCACGAAATGTTTGTTTGTTTCTGTTGTTATAATAAAATAATGGTTATTTACACCTGATTTCAAACTCATTTTTTTCAATGTGAAGGCAATGAGCGATGAGACGATCGGCTGTGATGTGCTGCCAGAAGTCCATGTTGCGCCCGGGGCAGTCCTTCATCATTCATGTTCGTCCGTGTAGCTGTCGTGTTGCCAGCAGCTTGATGATTGTTGGACGAAACCCCAAAACGAGCACGGTTTATCCTGGATCTTGATTCGGGTGATCCCGATTGTCATCTTCACCATATGGCTCCTGTTACATCTCATTCAATTCACTCATTCAAATTAATTCATCTATTATATTACATGGAGATGACCGAATCAGCGTTGTGGGACTGTTCCAGAATTGGGTGTAATCGTTCTTATGTTGCTTGGAGGAAGACCTCCCGTGCTTTATTTTTTCTTTGACTCTTCACTTTTTTAAAGCTGCTAAACAGAAACATCTGCACTCACACTTGCGCGGAAGTTCTTTATTGAAAATCCGAATCAAATTTGTCTTGTAACAATTTGTATTTTCAACAGCAGATAAACATTCAATGATAATAATGAACAGACTGAAATTGGTCAACAATAACGATTGGTCCTTATAAAATTCAAGATTAGGGTAACATCACGGAATACACGTAAACAAACGCAGTTGAAATTCCGATACATTAGTAAAAAATATAAGATTCATGAATTATGAATAATCATTTATGAGGGCTGTAATAGGACGGGATATGTGAGAAGTATTTAAACTTGGACTGTTTGAACATTGTGTAAACATGCTATAGAATATGTTTTAAAATATTAGAATTTAATTTAAGTTCAACCTACACTCACATGGTATTAATTTGCAGGAGAGGATTTGTGAATAATGAAGTATGAATAATCGCTCTGCCAAGAATTAAGATGTTCAGATATGTCGGACATTCCTCAGAAATTAAAATATGATATCTAAGTACTTGAAACGCTTTGAAGATTCGAGATGAAATGGGGGAGGGGTAGGGATTGGGGGGATGAGGCACTTCTCACTGCAGAATTCCAGATGAATTGGGATATGTTATACATGTAATTATGTGACCGACAGTTAAAGCACTTCAAAGGACAATGACTTCAAAAGTGGGCGAAGTAATTTCAAGCACCGCATATTAGTCAGATCAGAAAATGATTTGACAGCCAGTGTAAACAAGCAGAGACTTTCATTTCTCTTGAGATCAATATCGTAAAGTCTCCTGAGATAAACCGAAGCATTATTGAATCACAATCTTCGTTTGCAGTTCACCAGCTCTCGAAAACACATATGGCACAGGGTAAAGCAGGTCAACACAGGACAAAACAGGTCATCACAAAGGCCACGGGAGGTCACTGAAGTCTACTGGGCCCCCGAGGCCAGCGTCCGCTTCCAGGAGACTCATGATGATCGCCATCGCTGCCTCGTCACTGTCGGTCGCGTCGGATGTGCTATCGGACATGAAATCCGGCTCCAGGCCACTATTTCCTGTATTCACATCACCCTGTGACCCAGCTGCAGGAAAAGTAAATTAAAATGGATTAATTCTAGCACCGAACGTAAAAGATATGGAAAATATATGAAAATAATTAACAGATAATGTGTTAATTGCAATTAAAAGGAAGGTACATGAAAGGGTTTACCTGCAAAGCTCTGGTGCATATTCACATTTCTCGGAACTTTGAAAGGACTGTTAGAAGCTCCTATGGCAGATATTAGTCAGGGTTAATAGATATCGAGAAGTTCAACCCTTGCACTGGTTATAACATGCAAGGATTATTTCAATTTTGAATGCACATTATACGCCTATTGAAGAAAACCAGACATAATTTATGTCCGCAATACCAACCAGAGGCTCGTGACAGACCGTCCTTCTTTCCATTCTTGGCAGCCTGAATAAGAAAGTATGATAACGATCAAATCTATTAACATTTATTGGCATGTAAACCAATAGCAGAAAATGATAGAAACAATAATTACATCAAGATTTTTGTTGATCTTGAATAACGATGGACCAGGGTTGGCACTAGATGGCGCACAATCCCTTAAAAAGAAAATAATAAAAGAACATCTACGAGAGACACAACCCATCGACCTCACTTGAGTATTTCATCCATGATTGTGCGACCAATTTTACCAACCCCAGGTTGGCTTCCCTTTGCCCAATCTTGCGAAGGACTGATTTTACTGGACGGCACTGCAAAGGAGAGATCAGAATTGTGTTATTGCGAGTTTGTGTTTTTACTATTTGATTGAGGCAGCATGCCTTGTTGGTTGTCCATCTCTTGTGAGTATTGCGACGACTCCCCTTCTCCAGGTTGAGATGAATCTTGGGTTCTGGTTAAATTAGGTCATTAGGTCAATAGAGAGAGAATGGGGTCACAGATGACTCACAATATCACACTATTGGAACACACGAGGTATTCCATTTCTTTTGTCCAAGGGTTCACGAAGCTGTAGAGCCTTGTTTTCATTTGAACGAATGATCCGCTTTTCGCTTTGAACCTGTATGGCGATGTTTCCATTTTCTCTCGAGATTTTAATGCTGGGAAATGAAATTATGAAGGGTCATATTAGGATGATTGAGGCGGCCATTGATTACCTCACCTGCTTTGTGAGATTCTGACAGGTGTGGAATGTCAGCGAAATGGTAATATTCATAAGCAGATGTACCTAAAAGTTCTTGTGGTAAGTACCCAAGGATTGCCGTCACTCTACAAAGTGTAAAATATAAGTACACTTCCAAGAAAGAATACAGTACTCCCACATTTTTTTTTTTCATTTCGCTTACAACAATTAACAATTTCTCACCTTTGGTCGACATAGCTGAACTTGCCATCTAGCGTGTGTCGAGCACAGAATTCATTTGGACGGATGGCAGAAGTGTCTGAGAGATTTGCGACCGGCCGGGGCAATACCGGCTGTTGCAGATGGCCGACAGCCACCAGGCAGCTGAGATCGCAGCCGTCACTGTCCGCCTCGTTGTCCTCCTCGATTCCCATCTTTGCTCGCGACCACGATTTAATGTATCCACTGCAGTGAATCACAGAAAACTGCTTCCGGTCTGCAATAAAGGAAATGTGCAACATCCGAATTCCATAAACGCAGTTTTCTATTATACCTGTCCGCCTCCGTCGACAGTTTAAGTCAATGTCGGAGTCTCGCTTGGTTTTGGACGGGGGAGTTGGGTCAGAACCGGCTTTCATGCGGCAGAAGAATGACCTTCGTGCACCCGAGCAGAACTGAGACTGTTTGTGAGGAACTTCAGCTTTCACTGGCATCATGGCTGTGGAGACAAATTTCGAAATTATACAATGAATTAAAGGAGGACACACAAAGAATTGAAGAATACTTTATTTTCGTTTTACTTCTAGGGTATATCGCGTTAAAATTATCTGCGCGCCTTCGCAGTGGTGGTAAATATCTCACTTCAGGCGACGCATGCAGCTGGCACAAAAAGCAACTTTGCGCGCGAAAAGATCAGACTAGCCTGACTTGGCACAGTTGTTTCACTTTCGATTGATTCGCCGCATAGGTCTAGGTGCATTTATGTGTCATGAAGGTCAACAAAAGTGAATTCTGAAAGGTAAGGCATCATTGCAGTACTTCTCATGATCTTTGCATGTGACAACAGAATGGAAATCACTATTTTATTTAGACGCAGTTAATAGACTTAATACCTACAAATAATTATTTCACGAACTTTCAGCAGCCCGGCTAGCTCAGTCGGAAGAGCATGACTCTTAATCTCAGGGTCGTGGGTTCGGGCCCCACGTTGGTCGATTTTTGTTTCTTTTTCAACTTGGTTCATTTGCTGTAAATATAAATTAAATTCTTTCCACGCAAAGAGGTGAAGCTTTCAGGAGCAATTTACGAGTGTGTTGTACAGCACTATGTCGAGTGAAACTTCAACGCCTCAAAGACAAGGTTACAAGGTTGACAACTTCTAGTGTGTGGGAGCTTATGTCACACTTGAAAATAAACCAGTAGCATATGCAGGCCTACGCATTCTGGGTGTACTGTAGAACAGGAAACATTCGCGCTGCATGAAACGTTCGCTATATTCGCGGTCATGGTCGACCGCGAATATTAGGTGCGCGCGAAATGTCCGCCACGAAGGGCGGTCACATTAGCGATCCAGTGCGCGATGAATACTAGTATTACAACAAATTACATAACCACTAGCCCACCACCGACACAGCATTGTGGGATATT
>KB309929.1:0-17346 GCA_000328365.1 Capitella teleta
ACATTACAATTAAGGTATTGATGTTTGCAAGGTGAAAGTATCTGATACCTCGACCGATGGTTGGCCCACTAAGAGATTCCAAGTCACTTTCCCTAGGGATGTGACTGAAAGAGTACTGTGACAGACTTTTGGCCTCCAAAGGTCTTCTTTCGCGAATTTTTCTCTCCAAAGCCCAGGGGATATGGAGGGGCATTCAACCAGCGCCTTCAATCCCAATAGTATGAACTTAATTGTCATTATGTTCATGGAACATGCGCGGCCATGTTGCTGACAGGCTGTAATATGCGCAGTCTTTTGATAAACAATGACATCGTGCTACTACAGGAGACCTGGCTCTATGACTTGAGCTTTATAAACTGAGTGTAAACTCCTCTTTAATTTCGCATGAACTTAATCGGCAAAAGTGGAATGGACCCGGAAGCAATCCGATGTGGAAGACCATCTGGTGGATTGGCAATAATCACCAAGGAGTCTAGCAAATTATCTCTATCCCGTATTGCATGTAAGTCTGATCGATTGGTTGCGGTTATTGTAAACACGTTCAATGACTTTAATTTTTTTTTTTTTTTAATCTGTATGATGTATATGAGGAGGTATTAGCCGAAATTGAATCAATTGTTGATATGCAAAGTGATATTGATAATGTCCTTGTTGCCGGAGATCTTAAAGGGATGGGGAACTAAATTTTAAGTGATGTTCTATTGACTCATAGCACCAATTGATAGCATTCCGTGCAAAAAAAAACACCATGCCTGGATGCAAGCGTAAGGAAATAATGCATTCCGAATATCGGGGTTAGCATTGCGCCTATGGGAGAATGGCTTCCATTGCGAAGTATAGGAGGCAAACGTCAGCTGATGGCTTGGTTTGGCTGATGGCTGATTGGTTCCGTTCCCCTCGTGAAGCTATCGATTTCAGCCAATCAGAGCAGAGCATCTTCGCCATAAAAGGACATCTTTGTTGTTTACGAAACGAAAGCGCATGCGTGGTGCACTCTGGCTGACCTTTTTACTGTTTCAGGATGAGAAACATGGTAGGTGTCCTAGAAAATCGCTTGTTAAAATAAGAAAAATAGCGAAAAATATAAATTTTTTTTCGCGCCTGACTGGTGGCAAAATGATTATTCTATCTATTTCCGAAAAGAAAACAAAAAAATACCCAGGGGTTTAGTCGCAGGACACGCTGATATGACGAGGACCATTGTAAAAGATGGGGAACTCTGTGTTTCATCACAGCTCATGACGTCACGCCTAGTTAGCAATATATCTCCCGCGAAATCGTTAGCGATGATATTTCTTGTGTGGGCCAGGCATAGGAATCATTTTTGGTGCATCAAATAACGACTCAAAGTCCATTTTTAACCAGTTCTCCCTCCCTTTATTACAGATATCAGTCGTGATAACTCAGCTCACACCCCGCTGTTGCTCGATTTCTGCGATCGCCGCGATCTCCAACCATGCGTGCAGCTTAACATTAACAGGGAAAACTTCACATATGAAAATGAGGCCACAGGAGAGAAATCGACTCTTGACCATTTTATTTTTAATCTTAGCCTATGTGATTCGTTGATAGATTATATATTAAGGCAAACAATAAAGAAGTTGGAACACCAGACATGTGCTCATTGATAGTGTTTAATTTTTGACAACACTTTTAGTACATGTACTGTAAAAAGAGGAAATTTCTCCCTTCTTGTTGATTACATCATTGTTAATTGCCCTCCTTATCGATTTTTTTTTTCTTCTACTAAGCTTTGCTTTTCTCTTAGTATAATTTTGTAATAACTGTTCATGCACAAAGTTTTTTCACATCGTCTCAAGCAAAATCATTTAGGCATGAAATTTTGCTGCTTTAGAGTAAATTAAACACAAATTAGGATAAGAGAAAAATGTATACGAAAAATGAATGAGTAACATTACATTGGTATGAATTAAGACAATTGATGCAGAGACAGAATTGCCTCTTTAAAATTTCTGCAACAGAAACCGTCGCAATTGAATAACGCTCCCTCTATGGTTGATGATTCCAATTCTTCACATTATAAAACAAACAAAATATAATTAATTATCAAGCTATGAATAAGCAAACAAACCATTGCATAAGATAAATATAAATTAGAGCAATTGACATAATTAAACAAAAAATTAAACACTGAGGCACATCAGCACATGGGCCACACCAATCACCAAAATATTTGATCTTACATTATGTACTCAATACCGTAGCTGCAAAATTGTTCCATTCCGACTTATAAATTATATAAATATTTGAGTACACATTGCTCAAGTATTTATGTTTACAAATTACAGATTTTTTCATGGACAAATTTTTGGATCAGAGAATGGCCAAACACAGACGACGATATCCAACGATCATGATTCAAAGTGAGCACAAAGTGAGCTACTGGGACTGCCATCAAAATTTAGGGTAAAAAAAAAAAAAATATTATATCAAAAAGTAAAATAATTTCAGTATAATAATAAACCTAAAAGCAAACTGAACACATGAGCAACAATGTCTTCAACAGTCAATATTCACAACTAATTATTCAGCTCATCATTTCCAACACAAGGGCGTTCATTTTGATGCTGCCATCTAGTGACATGCTGAGGAATCGCTCTGCGGCTTTAGCGCTGACGGTGCGGAGGGCAGGGAGCCTGAGGAGCATTTTCCCGTATCTTCGGGGTTCGTCCGGGTAGGAAGTTGTGCAATATCGCCACAAACAATCAATGATCTGTGACTGGAGCTGCATGACTTTCCGTTTATCCTGGATACCACACGCATCTGTACAAGAAATAGAAATCAATTCATAGATCAAATGCGAGGCAGCAACACATACCAGGGTAGGTGAGAATGATGGCGTTCAAGAGGCAGAATTCTGTGTGATCGATTTGAACTTCTTTCAGTCGCTGCACAAACTCACCCGTGAACATAATGAGATCTTTGCCCCATCCGATGTTCAGCGATTCATCCCCGGTCAGAATGACGCCCTTGGCAAATTTGATTCCTGATTCAAATTCCAAAGACCTGAATGACAGTCTCAAATTGAGAGTATACAATTAACACAACAGCGTACCTGTAAGCCAATCTAAAGACATTCAACTCCATGAACGAAGCCTTAAGCAATGCCATTTGATCCTCAATCAGCAATGAGGGGAACCCTAACAGAAAACATATTTAGAATATTCACACAAAATAGCCAACAAGGAACAAACCTGGTACTTTTCTCGCCCATTCAATAATAAGCCTTAGCTCCATGTATCCAAACTGCATCAGATTGTTGATATCAAACTTGTTTTCTGGACAAAAGAGAATAATTTACGAACCACACTGTATTTTTGCAGCAAATACCTTCAGCTTGGTCGAGGTTTGGCGTGAGGTCAGGTCGGGCTTCAATCAGCTGAGAAATGAGGTCCTCATCTTCCGGAAGCAGAGACGACGGGATCACCATTGATGGAGGCCCTGATGGCGGTGAATTGGACAGGACGCTGCCCTGGTTGATGATGTACGTCTGAGAGTCACTGTCCTCCATGGAGCCCTCCACCCGAGGACGCTTGTGTCGGTGCTTGCCACCAGGACTGCGATCCTCTCTGACAGCTACCGACACAAAAATATCAACACAGACATTGCAGGACGCACTGAAACGCACCTTCTCTCTTCATTCCTACTTCAATGCACTTCTGAAACCGGCAGCATTGGCAACTGTTACGCGTAAATTTATTTACGACACACATGCCGTTCTCCTTGCAACAGTAGTTAAGGTTCTTCTGCACAGTGCGCTTGAAGAAGCCCTTGCATCCTTCGCAAGTGTACACAGAGTAATGAAACCCTGACCCCTTGTCACCACACACCAGGCAGACAGGGCCGTCAACAGCGGAGCCGTCCACCATGTCGTTATCCGACTGGGGCTGCATTCCATCATAGATGACTACCGTCTGGTCTCCTCGGTAATCGTGGAAGATCTCCACAACATTGCTGTTCTGTTGTTCATCCATTGCGTTGTTGGAATCGGTGACGGCTTCTTCAATGCATTGCACCTCAGAGCCAACATGCACGGCAATGTTGTCGGCTTCTGTGAGGAGTTGTTGTTGCTGGTTGTTGGAGCCACCGTCCGACTTCATACCCTCAACAACACTGTACTGCTCCATGGTATCTGCAAGCATCAACGGTTAAGCCAAATAGAATAGGCTGCTGCTCAAGAGTACTAGTAGTAGTAGAAATTAGAGATGCACGATATTGAAAAAAAAAAAATCACAATATTTTGGGAAATATCGCGATTTTCGATATCGATATTGTGATAACTGAGCCTGAATTGTTGCATTAGGCAATATGAATAAAAAAACACTTGCATAAAAATCCAACTTTATTGTTGTTATATGGCTGATAAACTTCTTATCTAGTTATCTTATCCAAAGTAAAAAAATTAATGAAGTTCAGGAGTTGAAATTCTCAAAACTTATTATGGCATAAAAAAACTAGCATGTTGACCTTCTCAGGGTTCGCCTGGGTGTCATTACATAAATACATGAACTATTAAAATACAGGATGGCATTGTTACCCTTTGAATTTCCAAGAGTATGCACCTAGCAGCGTCTGCAGCGATCGCACACATGTCAAAGTAGTGAAACTGAAAGTTAGGACTTCATAACAAACCTTCTACAGCGTTAGAATGAGGTCGCCAAAACCACCTGTGCATTGTGCTGCTCATAAAACAATACCCATTGCGTTATGAGCAGCCCAATGCAATGACCGCCGATATACGATACTAACCACAGTAGAAGCAGAAATATAAAATTGGTGTTATCGAGGGAGAAAAAATATCGATATCAAACATTCCTACATCGCGATATCGATTATTTTCGAAATATCGGGCATCTCTAGTAGAAATACTATTAGCATAATAATAAAAAATACTATATTATTACTAGTATTAGTATAATAACAGTATTACTGGTCTACCCTAATCTCGTTCCAATTAGATCCCACAGATTATGGCCATATGGATAATATGGAGTTAGGTCTACACAAGCACTCACAGTGGCCACCGTCACGACAGGGAGTTTTACTAGTGAGTGAGCCGAATTGAACCTAACTCAATGCAGTAAATGCTAATGGTCTATATCTGTAATATCATTATACAGAGAGGACCAAAAAGTAGTCTATCTACCCCATGCTACAGATCTCAATGCTTTTCAATGGCGAATTTCTAAGAAAGATGGCAGAAAGAAATACTTGTTATGGTTTGTTCTGTCTTTGGAAACAGCAATCGGCGGTCACTATTCCCATGCTAGTCCACGGCATGAATGAAACCAACAACTCCAATAGTAACTTCAAGAACCATTTGTGTAACCACCGCAATAACCATTGCCGCAAAATCATGATTGACAGTGCGTAAGCAAAATCAAGTAAAACGGTTGTCACATGACACAACAAAGCCACATGTTTCAGGAAATCATATATTCATGAGGTCAAGAGGGCACATTTTAATATTATAATGAGCTACGCTTGAACATGGTTATAATCCACAAACAACTCAACACCTCCATCGAATTCCGCGCTGGCGCAATCGGATAGACCGGTGGTGCTTTGAGGTGTATGGTCTGAGATCAAATCAGGTCTCATAACAGGTAAGTTCATGTTCACTGATAATTGCATGTTTCCTCTGTTCTCAGACAAAGCAGACAATGACAGGGATGCGCAAGGCTAGTAGAGGAGAGGTGGCGGCATACACAAATCGCTAACTTTCCAAAAAAAAACCATACCCCATGTTTGTCTCTATACCCCTAAAATTTAATAGCGCCCTTTTTAGAGTGATGGGGATACCCTCCCCGCGATTGCAAAATTTGGGGTCCGGGTAGCTGACATACTACAGCGAGACCAATGAGGTATACAGACCTCGCCCGAGAATCTGTGCTAGGGTCCGGGGTGATTCGACAAGTGCTCCATTTTTTTTTACTAATTGATACATATTAGCAAATTTTAGAGTTTTGTTTTTAAGATGGAGTAGATACTAAGATAGACTACTTTCGGCCCACTCAGTATACTTTCTAGAAAGCTGCATAGGCATTTCATTTGACTACTAACACTCACACTGAACTGTAATCTCGTTCCAAGCCATTATTATATAGATCATCGCCACATATTATGGCTATATAATGCAGCTAACTGGACGTGGAGTAAGAGACTAAGACCCCTTCAGGGGGCCCTGAGGGCGCGCTGTCACTTGAAGACTTGAGTGTGACACTGACACTGACTGTGTCACAGTTTATCGTGGCACATTAAGACATTTGCAAAGTCATGGGTGGAACACCGGTCACTGGATGAGCGATGAGTTACAGAAATCATGAAAAACAAAACTTGACTAACCAGAAGTTACGGAGAATAATTTGATGCCGAGGAAAACAAAACAAGGTTGGTGACCGGAAGTCAGTCATAAACGAAAACGGAAACCAATCTCGCGTTTCCTCGTTTGCTCATGCTCCACTGCGAGATTTCGTGAAAAAATTGATGTCAAGAAAATTATATTTGCAAAAAGAAATACACGGTTGTTCCATTGCATGTCTCTTTGGTGTCATAACCTATTGAACTAGAACAAATATTTGATGAGGATTTTTCAGCATAAAAGTTATAAAAAAAGTTTTAAAACTCGTTCTTTCGAAAGTACGTTATGAGTACATGGAACATATTTTGTGCGTTATGATCCATCTCCCGCGTCGACCACGTGTTTGGACATCCGGGTACGCGTGCTGTCAGCTTTCTACAGGTATACACGGACATTGGCTGTACAATTGTGCATAGGAGCTACAAGTGCATACCAATTATAATAGACCTCTAAACACCTCATTTGTCATGGTTTATAGTGAAGATTTACATAAATAATACGATATTCGACCTTTAACGATTGTTATACATGTACTCATGTAATCGAATATACTGGCATTACTGAATGCAATACATAATATGATTACAATACATCGCTACTTTACATTGCAGTATTACTGGCAACGTATCCATTGCAAGAGTTAATGTTATCCAAAAATAAAAAATTGCTCGGTGACACACCTCAAGCATGTTCACCAAACCCAATAGGCCTATCCGGCTATCCCGATTTAGCGAAACCATGGCGACGTATATGGTTTGCGAGGGTGACTATGTTATATCTCTCTCACCCAATGATGCCAGAAAACACAGTAAAAATCATTGTTTGCGTATTTCGCATTTGAAATTGTTTTGTCACTGATATCAAAGCACTCGTGACTCAGTAATTTGTTGTGTGAATGAAGCCATTGTGGGTTACCATAGTAACTGGTTCCGTTTCATCTATTGGAATTATATACATGTATATGTAATTAATCAATGAAAGCTTGATTCGACCGATTTATATACATGTATGTATTATACATTCAATAGAATAATTATATTGTATGGCTTACACCTTGTGCACATGTTGATCAATGAGCTCTCGATCGTGCTCAGCAACCTCCATTTTTATACGTGTTTTTTTTTTTTTTTTTTTTTTTTTTTTTTTTTTTTTTTTTGCATTCTGCGGAGTCCCATGAACGAATACGGTTATCATTGAATTAGGCATGCCACGTGATGCATCTCTACACATTTATACTCCAGGATTTCTCTGTTTAACCACGATTGTCCGTGAATTAAAAAAAATCGAGAACATTATAATTATGATTATAATATTAATATACAAATGTATTATAATTCATATTAACTGCATGCATAAGTAAAAACTGATAATACAACGCAAATTATGAATTTTATGATTGAGTAAGCCATAGAGATCATCGCGTCGCTAAGCTATTAGCTTAGCGACGCAATGATCTCTATGGCATTGAGTTTTGGTTGCCAAGGGACCGTGAAGGTCTAAATAGGGCGCAACGTTTTATGTACTTCATTCAATATATTTATATTTTATTCTGAAATATAACTTTTGAACTATTCTCGTTGAAAAGCCACGAGTACCCACGTATTTCAAGAACGACTGAAAACGTTTCTTTTTATTCAATCGTATTAATTGTTATCTTTATGAGCGGTATTAAATTTTTATTAGGCCTAACACCCTTTTACCCCATATGCCAGTCTTGTGAGCCAAGTGCTAACCCTGGAATGACGCTTTTATAAAATAAATTTTATTATCAACATTATATTTTGGGCTTCGTTCTGTTTGTTTTGTCTTTCATCTTCGTCTTGAGATTTTCTCTTGCGTGTGAACAGAAACTTGATGCGACCCAGTTTCAGAGAGAATTTGTCGGTCAATTAGATTAAAATAATCGACAAATTGAAGGTCCAATGCAAGTTATTCCGAACGATTTGCACTTATTGAACTATTTGTACTCAATGTCACCCCATCAGGCCATGCTCTATAAATTATGTACCGTATGAACACTGTTTTTCAAATATAATTTTCCTCCACAAATAATAATTGTGTAAGGCATGCAGTACGTAGAATTATATTCTAGTGTACTTATTTATGTATAGCGATCGTAGAGAGAATGCATTTAATTACTAGTATATTAAATATTATGTAATATGCGCGGAAAGATAACAAATTATTGACTGCTTGAAATGACGCGTCAGGAAATTAATTACTGTAGTGAAACCAAACAGTCCTTGAGTTTCGGTGACCTCATTCCTCTGACCGACATTTCCAGATCGCCCATTCTGCGAAAAGCGCGCGTGTCCGTTGCCTCATCGGAGCTCACGCGACACAAATTGCAAGACGCGCTCTGATTGGTTGACGGAATGGCGCCACATCGACAGCACATGGGATGATGTGCCTCCCCTCCCTCTGCGCCCAGCTCACTAACCACAACTCTGCTTAACCTTAAAGCAGTAAAAAATGAACTCAATCATAGACGCGCGCGCGTGAGCTTAAGAAAAATCGCATATCTTTCCCAATATCCATAGCAACATCACGCGATGGCTTACTCAGCCTTCAACTCATTTAAACCGAAACACAGTCTGAGAATTCATCAGAAAGCATCAGATCGTCGTCCAGAAAGAATTCTCGATTTCAGTGAAACGTTGCAGGCATTTGATTAATTGTGTTTACGCGTAAACTGATCCCGATTCGTTTACTCAGCTGCCAGGGTCTGTCCGCTCGAGGGGTCAAGCTGATCAGATAACGCTGCTGATCTCGGCCCACCTACATAATCCACAACAGACACTCCATTCTGATCAGATTAGCTGCAGTTACTGACTGGTACACAAGCAAAAACAAACGGCGGGAAAATGGATAAGTTCTACTCTCTCCTCGTGGTGGCGTTGTTCGCCGTCGTCTGCCGGTTTGGCGCAAATTCACAGAACACTGAAATTCGTTCAAGTCGTCCACGTCGACAACGCCTAGGACGTCAGCAGTCATTTGAGGGTAAGCTTCACGTCATTAGCACTATCACAAATACCTAGTATAAATGCAATGCAACGCTAAAATCGAGCTATTTTCAGTCTTAATAATAATAATAATAATAATAATAATAATAATAATAATAATAATAATAATAATAATAATAATAATAATAATAATAATATTGTACCATCGATATTAGTCAACATGGAACCAACCCGGTTAGCTATATAGTACATGTACCCGGGTAATTCAACTTGAGGTTTGACATTCATGCATGTTTTAGACCCTATCAGTTTTCAATATACTACATACGTTTGCATACTAGCGTGTGTTGAAACTCAGGTCATATATCTTTCCGAATTACCGTATACTATAAGAGCAGCAGGTCTAATACGCTCTTGGCCCCTTACTATCAGTGCTTTTGTGTCAAATGTTCAAACTTGGTGCCACGCGCTCAGCTATACTTATCATTGAGATCCCCACGACGATTCAACCTTTCATTCAGATTATTTAATCACTACTGTTGCAATATGCTCTCCGTCAATGGCTCTACTGGGGAAACGTCTCTGCGTCTATACCAAGAGCATAACATCTACTACATTAGCTATTGTGTATACATCATTACATGCACATGCATGCATGTTTAATCACTATATAAATAAATATAATGCATTAGAAAATAGCGCCATACATGCAAGACTCACGAAGACGCACATATGCTACATTTAGTGCATATACTGAATTTGAATTTGTGGATTAAACGATGTGATCTGGTAAATGATAAGGACGAGTAAACAGTGATCGCCTGATGGCGGTATGCTCTGCGAATGATTTGTTTATGATAAGACATCTCATGCATGCATGGGGTGTTTCAATGATGACGTCATTTCCTCAGGGTCATTATCATTCATAACCCATCGGAACAGCAAACTTTATGAGAAGAGGGAAGCTTAGTAAATACCTAATTCGAATAGAGCCGATTAAATTATCTTTCACGTAACCTTTCTCAGATTACCTGGTGCGCATAACAGCCCCTCGAGGTGCGGCGCCTGCAGCCGAAGGAGCCGAGGAGACAACATCTGAGAGGCCACAGAGCACCACCGAACCAGCCCCCGTCTCCCTCAACCCGCTCTCGGGCACAACGGAACAGATCCTCGCCTACCTGAGAGGTAAGCCTAGTACAACATATGACCCGCTGATGTTAAACACTCCGTCGTACAGATGTACCCCGTCAACATTGGTCATGCTGCATGCTGGGTATGCTGGCGGGTAACAAGGGCTTCAGTTGCCACCCTGGTTTCTACGCTGCTCGCCTAACCGCCCGCAACTACAACCGGGCCCACAGTCGCCGCATGCCGCTTCACACCCCGGCGGGGGAGCGCAGTCGCTGGGGCCTGGACATCATGACCACCTTCGGACAGTGCGTCACCAGGAATTCGTCTGAGTTCCACAAATGTTGTTACGCTGCGACCATTGAGACGAGGGAACTGACGAGGTGGGCTGCCATCCGCGGGGCTGGGGAACATCAGACCAGGCAGTGAACCTTATGTGAAGTCACGTGACAGTCTAGTGCGAGTTTGAGGCACCGATTTTGATATATTTTGTCATTCAGGTTTTTTTCATGTTGTAAGTTTTGATATTGTTTTTGTAAATATCGTTGGTTTCTTACGTACATATTGATTGATGCAAGGTGTGTTTTTATGTATGTTGTATTTGGTTTTTACTCTATTATGACTTCCTTCATTGCATGTATTTTGATATTTCTTGGTATGATGTTAGCATTGTCGCCCCTTGTTTGTTTGTGAAATGAAAATAAAAACTTTCAACTAGGTTTTTCTCTTCTCAATTTTGGTGTTACTGTTTATTTCGTCGATTACTAACGTGGATGAAACTGCTTTCTTGCACCCATGGCTGGGTTGCAACACGCCGATCTGGCATCTGCAGAATTTGCAATAATGCAGGTCGGTATTACATGTGAAGGTTTATTACAGACTTTGCAGTACGAATACATATTGTAACGTGTCGCAAATGTGGAGATTAAACGTTATGACTAAGAATTCAGAATGATATCGACGAAGGGGAAGAATATTGTGTAGAGGCCAACAAATCAGCGCTTTGCAATTCAGAACGTATACGTAATGATTGCTCACGATGGATGTGTGATAGTTCCATCTAACCTAGGCATCCATGCACATAGGAATAATAATTCCATGCGCCCACTTGTTAATTCATTTCACTGAAGGAGGACTCGGAGGGCATTGCCTTTAGTTCCAGTGATCGACGCGCTGTGCAAATTTAGCTACGGTAAAAGTTCTACTCTCAATTTTGACTCACAACTATCTGGGGTTCAGATATAAGTGTAGCACGCGTGGAACAATACATTCGTGCGACCTCAATACCAAACCATCAACGCAGACTGGAATTTGTCCAACAGTTTAAAAAATGTATTCGCCATTCAGTCTCTTTCACAATACGCCAGCCAATAACCCAAGGATTACAAAAGCCTAATATTCCGTGACCAATTTCCCTTTGCAATTTATTAATCGCCCATCTTTAGGAATATGAATACACATTTCCCCAAATAGTCAATGTGAATCATTCATTTGGAATCTCAGAAAAATGGCATGATAATATTCTTGGTCGTTCTTGATACCTTAACGTTTTGAGGGGGTGGGGATCCACGATGCCGCCACTCCATGGACTCCCGCTTGATTTCAGTGTCATATAGTGGAAAATTGACGTCCCATTGTGCCGCGGGTCAGAAGTTGGTCAGACGCGTTGACTCCATCAACCTTTTGAGATTCTGTCAACATTTTTGGAAACAGCCTAGCAACAAATAATTATTGATAGCCCAGTCAGATCACACCATTCAAGTTGCGAGATTCGTATGTTTACTAAGATTCGAGTTTCGCAGCTTGGGTAGCGGTCTTGACTGTCACAAACCGTCCAATATGGTGGCCATCTTCTACGTTTTCTCTTCCTGGATTTTTGGTCACCACCCATCATTTAGTTATTGCATCAGATGGGGCACATCTTTCATAAACTTTTCTCATAATTTGCATGATTTCCTTGCAGTTTTTGCAACTCCGCACAAAGAAACTTATGACTGAACTATACTGGATCAGCTTTATTTTTTCTTAAAGAAACTGAGAATGATGTGAGTAGGTCTGTACGAGACGCTACCAAACCGCCAAAAAAATCACGGAATCATTTTGATGATTTTACAGGAAACTTAGATTGCTAGGCAACATATGCAAAGCACAACGTTTTCCCATCGAGGCTCATTGCTTCTGGGCCCTGCCTTGTACATGCATCCTTCGCCAACACCAATTCATCTCATAGCCCCTCCCCCGTCATCGCAATTAAGACATACGACCTATAAATAAATAAGCGTGCTGTCCACACTTGATTTATAACATTTCTTTCTTTTATGAAATTTCCTGCACCTGGTAACGTTTCTGCCTTTGAAACGAGCTACACTCTTTTTTCAAATTTCTGTATTTCTGTAATTACTAATTAATTGTACATCAGAGTCACATCGAAAATTGAGAGTTGAAAAAAAAAAAAAAAGCTAATAATAATAATAATAATAATAATAATAATAATAATAATAATAATAATAATAATAATAATAATAATAATAATAATAATAATAATAATAATAATAATAATAATAATAATAATAATAATAATAATAATAATAATAATAATAATAATAATACGTAAAAAGACCCACTTTGTACCAGAATATATATATTTCCCGCACTAAATGTTCGTGAACTTTTCATTAATTGATACCGATTTACTCACAGTTGGGCTAAGGATTAGAGTTTGACCTTAGTCATCATGTGCCATTATGTAGCCTCCCTGGGGTCTAACCCTAATCCTAACCCTGTATTACCGATTCTATAGCTCTTCCCAACAATCAACAATCAATTCTCTTGTTGGCATTCAGAGACAACGATTATCAAATTCGGGTGAACACTCTCAAGTTTCCAACCCACATTTTATTTAAAGAGGTGGTGGAGAGATGCGCTAACAACGCCATCAATGAGCTTCACATTTTCCTCCGATTTATGTTCTCACACTCAGCGATGCAGCAAAGCAGCCTTGGAAAGAATTGGTCATAAAAACGTTGCACCCAGACGGCGCTGAAGGACTCTCCCCCAAGCGATGCACCCCATGCCTCCGTGTGACGTCATGCTTCCAGGGTTCAGCGGCAGAGTTTGTAGATGTTTGATAACGTAGCTTTCTCTACATGGGGGCCATATGTTTTTATCACCTGCAAGATACGACTGAGGGGGATTGTGCTGTGAGAGATCTCCCTTGAAGTGAAAGGCTATCGCAGCTGCCTTTGCAACTTAAACACCAACCTCGTTTATCACCTTGACCACCTATTATTCTCAACAACAAACGAACTTCGACTCTTCTGACTTTCACTTCTTTGCCATGGTTGGTTCAGACCCTCAGCTCTCAGATGTTGGCATTCAGGAGATCCAAGCCATCCTGGCGACGTACCCACGACATAGTTACCACGACGGACCTGCTGAAATCGTCACTGGGGTCTACCTTGGCGGTTACGAAGAAGCGGACAGCTTTGGATTGCTGGCGGACATAGGGATAACTCATGTGTTGAATTGTGCTCCCGTGAACTCTCATGCAAGTGGCGTTGTGCCCTTTCCAGGGGAACTCAGACTTCGGGGATACCTTGAAATCGCAGCAGAAGACATCGAAGGATATGACATCACACAGCATTTCACTACAGCATTTGAATTCATTGCAAATGCGATGGATGATGGTGGAAAAGTGCTCGTTTATTGCGCCAAGGGCCGCAACAGAAGTGCGGCTGTTTGTGTCGGATATCTCATGAACTGCTGGAAAGTGACCCTCGCGACGGCTGTGAAACAGGTATCAGCAGTCAGGGGTCGGATACTGACCAACACGAGCTTTGTTAAACAGCTGTACGAATTGGACAAATCGGTTGGCGGCAAAATTGATGTCATTGGTCAATGATGAGTATTGCATTAATTTTAATAGCAAACCTCTGTGTTTATCACACAAACAGTGTTAGAGACTTAAAATAC
Organism: Capitella teleta; assembly: GCA_000328365.1. NCBI lineage: Eukaryota > Metazoa > Annelida > Polychaeta > Capitellidae > Capitella > Capitella teleta. Next base: position 14,446 of record KB309929.1, read on the forward strand.
TCAATTTTATATTCACACTCTCTATTTTGAATCGATTTTAATCGATCCTAATACCAAATTGAATAAAATATGGATTACATACGTTTTTTTTTAATATATGCTGTGTGGATTTCACGGCTCAAGTTGACTATCCAACAATATTTAATAAAAGTTCAACCTGATGCATACGTATCACTTATGTGCAGGAAGAATGACAATAATTCATATATAAATCTGTGGTATATGCATGGTCATAATTGCAATGAAAACAGTTTCGTTTGCAAAACAGAATCAACATTTATTGGCAAACCCTATACAGAGAGGACAATGTTTTACACAAAATGAGTCATGGGATATTTCTGAATTTCTCTTACAACATAAATATATATATAAAATGTACTAGTAATTAGTAAGAAGCAAAAATATTTTTTTAAATGTCGTAATTACCAAAAAGTAAATACAAATGTATGCAACGACGATTCTGAGTACATGAAACCTATGTAGCTGTGTGTACACATTGTACATTCAGTATGTCGGAACAAAAATAACCAAACGAAAACTGAACAGTGAAACAAACCTGACATAAATATTATGAGGCAACATTCAGTGCTTTCATATCAATCATTTGGTGCATTCATGTTTCACACATGCTAATATATCACGAGAAAGATTAACAAAGCCAATCATGTAAATTGCATTCTACAAACATAAAACAAAGCTTCAGATTTTAAATTAGGGCAAAACGGTAATATATTATGTACGGACCGCAATTTTAAGGCACTGCACTCTAGTTTAGACGAAGTACCAGTGCAAAGCAAAGGTGTGACTATTTAGACAAGAAGGCACTTGAAGATAATCTCCGTGAGCGAAGCAAATTTTGAGGAAGCCCTGAGGCGGCATTAAATGCGTCGGTTGAGGTAAAAGATCCTCGAGAGAAAATATCCATCTGTGTCATCAGAAGTCGGTTATCTCACTTTCAGCCTCTACCTGCAAAAAAAAAAAAAAAAGCACTCATCAACCACACTTGGTGTTATACATGGTACACATGAGGGGGATGAGTACGAGTGCTTTTTCTTATAATTAGTACGAGCAATCTCGTATATATTAGTCTTAAGCATAGTAGTTACACTCTGGAGTAGTGCATAGGTGTCAGAAGAAAATGTCTCACAACTCAGAAGCTAATTGCTTCAGAGCACAATGGGTAATAAGTCATTAGCAACAAACAATCACTCCTTGCCAATCGATTGAGCAGAAGCAGCCAGCGCTCATTTTGCTAAATGTTGCGTGATTATTCTTCTCCTTTCTTCTTCAGCCAATCAATGATTGATGTTTTTCGTTCTCGATGGCGCAGACGTAGAAAAAAACCGGGTTTTTTTTCTTCTTCCTCTTCTTCTTCTTCTTCTCCCAACCAGCTCCAGGTAAATAGCAAACGTGCGCACTTTGTCGTCCAAATCCCTGTGCATTGCCAACAGACTCCCATATATACTTATCTATTCGTTTGTCCCTTAAAGTATTAACTTTATCAGTGGCCTCGTTGGTCAAATCAGATCATCAAAATTTTGGTACACAATATTATTGTTTGGTTGGTTCCTAAATTTGATCAACTTCCGCATCATGAACGGAAATACCCCACGCACAATAGACATTATATTTATTGCTGCGATACAAGCAATTGGTCATGCAATCGCAGCATTAGAGCTATGTATACCTATTGGTCTACAATATATCGCAAATATTACGCACCGTTACAGACATATCGGATTGCTGCTGCAACGATTCTTTGAGGATTTCCAAATATTTATCAGGTTCATGTTTTTCGATATCCAGCTTCTCCATGGCACTATCCACATTAAACGTGTCTCCTTCCTTCGCCTTTTCCTTTAATCTCTCGATGGGATCTGCAACGAACACAGTATCAACATCACTTTTTTTGAAAACTCCCCAGTGAACACCACACCGGCAGAGGGCGGTTTCCTCGGATCTGATGACCTTCTGTTTGTCAGCATTTGCAGCCTGGAGAAGGTCTTGGATGGAATTTTCTTGCCAACGTAATAAAGGTTCTTGATGGCCTCGCCGTCTGACTCGGCGGCTGATTCGTCCGCACTCTCTGCTCCACTCTGACTAAACGGTGTACTACCTGTGATCACGCACGAACGTGTAAACACCGGAGACATAATATTGTAGCGTGTGCTTACTTCTTGAGATCGAGGTGCTCGTGATTCCGTCTCGACTTTGCGAGCGACGTAGAACGACAAATGTCCTCTTCGGGGGTTCATCACCTGAAGAACAAAATGAACGTCGCATGTACTGGGTATACTCATCAAGAACCATACCATTCATCAGAGTTTCGACTTCCCTACTCGCGCTTCTTGATCGGTTCGCAACTCCATTCGAACCCCGCGCGAGGAAAGTGTCTTCGCTGAAGTCAGCGTCTGAGCATGCGCCGCTATCGATTTCTGGATCGTCTTTCTCCCAAGGAGCTCGTTTCCTGTACCTCCTGGGGTCCTTTTTGTCTGAAACATAAAGTTAAAACCAATATTAAACCCGAAGCAATAATTGTTCCTCACCTGGGAGAGGAGGGCGTCCCTCGTCCGCTTGGCGTGGTGGGAGGTCTTTGTCGACGGAATCCCTCAGCAAGGGAATTCTTCCCTTGAGGAAAGCCTCCTCATCGAACTCCTCCGCTTTTTTCTGCTCTTCACTTTTCACCCAGGGAACCTTCTCCTCCCCATTCACTCCTCCACTCTCTGCAATGGACATTGTTGATGTCGTCACATTCCGTACATTGACCATTCGTTTTGCAGTAAAGAAAATATCATGCACACCAATAGTTTTGTTGACGTCTCGAATCGTGTCTGACCACATGACTAATGATTGATTCGCGAGTGCTGGTGTCGTTTATATGCTAATAAGCCCCTGATAAAC
>KB309929.1:25711-37657 GCA_000328365.1 Capitella teleta
GTTCCCCATATTCATATTGGCCAACTGTTGATTCAGTCTAGTCTCTTGATTTGGCTGCAATCGAAATAATACAGACGCAATTAATTATTGCCATTGAGCTATCCAGTGCATACACTGTAAGTACAAGACTGTTCGTGTATATCAACACAGACTATGTTAAGGTTCAGGGATACATTTACAAATCCCATAGTCATTTTCTTTAAGAATTGGAGGAAACAAGACCTCTCTGTGGTGTCTTGATCAGTTCAGCAATGAAACAAGGGAGAGAAATCGAAAGAAAAAGACTGGAAAGCCACAGTCACAGAACAGAACTTTGAGATGGATTCTCAAGAGACAGAACTTCCCCATGCTGATTGCGTTGGGCACATTGGCCTCATCGTAGAAACATAAAGCACAGCAAATGCGATATCTTATGATATAAGATAAATCGCACGTTAATAAGATAAGAGGAGACTTAAAAGAAGCACATAAAATCAGAACAAAGAGCAAGAGGAAGAGTCAGCGCTGCGCCTGACTTACCACCTTAATTCCTAAATGTAATCATTGCTTAATAAATAGAATGCAGGTCAGAAGGTCGTAGTTTGACCTGATTATTACCTGGTCATCCTGTTGGCCAGGTTTCCATGTCTGAGGCAGAGGTGGAGCAGGTGGTGGAGGAGGAGCAGGGGGAGGCGGAACAGCGCTGGGCAGACTGTTGTTGTCGGTGGTAGGCTGCTCAGCGTGGGGTTCATGGGGCACAGGGGAGGACACTCCAGGAGAGGTTGGCTGGTTTGAGGCATTCCCACTTGATACATACTCCACAGAGTTTGCGGGGTCATTGAAAGAATAGCTCCCGCTTATGGTTGGAGCTTCGTATACTGGTTGTGAGGAGGGTGTGTAAGGTAACTACTGGGTGTTGGTTGGTTGGTGTGGTCTGACTGTGCGGGGGCCGTGGAGTTACTTTGTGTTGGTTTATAAACATAGCACGGTTCTGAGCTAACTGCTGGTGCAGGAGCAGGATTGAACGAAAAGGGATTGAGCTTTGGTCTCTCGGGCTGACTGTAGAAATCCGACGCTTGGTTCGCATCTGGTTGTGAGCACTGATAGGCGTCCTGGCTCGGTTCATAACTACTCTGCGGGGCTTGATAAGGGTAACTAGGAGCAACAGGTGCGCTACTCGAAGGTTGGCTGTGCGACACAGGGTTCTGAGAGGCAGCATGAGAGAAAGGGGCATGCATCGCGCCATACTGGCAGGAAGGGGGTTCGTAGACTACCTGCGGCGACGGGGGTTGGTACAGGTGAGGACCACCTGGGGCGGCGCCTCCGCCCGCAGCATTTGCTCTGAAACAGAGAAGAGAATGAACTTAACATTGAGGACGCATGGTAAGGTCGGAGCAATCTATCTTGATCAGATGATATCTAGGTCGAAGTTACACGTTCACTTACTTGGCGATGGTCAGCTGAAGGAGGTTGCCGCTGTTCTTGATGACGTCCATGGCCTGAGCGTGGGTCAAGGGGGCCGTGTCCGAGGGGCCAATGCGCGTGATGACGTCATTGGTCCCCAGTCCGGTTGCGGCAATGCTCCCTGGAGTGACCTGCGGTCAGAACACTTCGATTGTGAATAGAGTTTCAATCGAATGGCTTTATTTCGAGGCTGTGAATTTATTCTAAGGACCTTTTGATTGGTTTCCATTTTTAAGAATGAAATGCACATACAAAACAGTGCAAATTTGGTTAGGATATCAATCATATTATAAGAGTATAATAATGGCTGATATTTTCTTTGTGAATAACTTTATAAAGTGCATTTTTTTTTTTTTTTTTTTTTTTTTGGATGCAATTATTTATTATCGCCATGTTTTTCAAAAATTCCTTGCTTTTAGTACAATTACTTTTCACCCTCTTAACAATTAGCAAAATGTTCTCAATTTCAAGATTGCGTTGTGAGAGATAAGCTCCCAGTGCTACAGACATTACTGCTTGGATTTCCTTTTTGTTGGCGTATATATTTAGCACGTTTGGTGAAGACGGTTTGATGGAAGCAGCAGACAAATGTCTAATCTCTCTCCTGTGATGTTACGTGGTCAACGGTAAAGATCGTCTGTCTATCTCACTTGCGTCTCAATACCCTCATGCAAAAAGAATGTCTGCTTGCGCCCACTAGAATTCCAGTGTATTGTATTACAGGGCAAAACACTCAAGGAGCCCGTAACTCTCACTCTCAGGGTGTAGAATAATATTGCGTAATTACTATGGTATAGGTATACGGTATATGGTATAGAAAAAGTGTGTGGCATACAATGTATATGCATTTATGATATCAATAAATAAACTTGCTTGCTGAAGTTTCACGGGATGTGGTGGATTTCATTATTATTATTTTTTTTTTTTTTTTTTTTTTTTTTTTTTTTTTTTAAAAAAGGGTGTGGATGGTGGGTGGGGGTCTAGTTTCAGGGCCAAACTTATACTTCTTCTTTTTTTTTTTTTTTTTTTTTTTTTTTTTTTTTTAACTGTCGTGCCGATTGGCTTGGGGATATCACTCAATGCCCCCAATCTTCAAGATGATGGATGCTTGGATTTAAGTACGGGAATTGTATATATAAAGAGGAAACGTTTTGATTACGTGGTATTTGTGCGTACTGTAATACAAGGTGTATTATATATACGGCTCAGCCCATAACTTATCATATATTACTGAGCAGGAAATTGTTAACTGTATTTCTTTTTCGTGTCCTAATTCCTCCAATGAAAAGTACTCTTCGAACACTGTTTTAGTTGTTAGCATAACTATAGGTAAAGTTACAAATCCACATCAGCTCTTTCAAGTATAAAATGTTCTCAAATCAAAGTTAACTTCTCCTTTTACATATACTTAACTATAGATATATGCTTGATTATTAGAATATCACGATAATTATCACTAATTGAATGAAGGATATTATAGAAACGTCCTATTAAAATTACTGGTAACATTATAGGCCCATTTGTTACACAGTGGTCATGGCTTTCACATTAATTAATTTAATATTTTTGGTGGCTTCTATCTGAAAGATATCTGTTCATATCTTAACTCATACTTATTGTTTGTGAACCAAAATATTCCATTATTTTCAATTATGACTACGTTTATTTCATACGTACGTAGCTTGTAGTTTTGAACATTTACCAAACAATTTTAGCGCTCTTTCAACAGAAATTAAACTCATTTTGTAGTACGATCAGAATATTATGATGTATCAGTTTAATAATTATCAGTTTAATCATTTGAATAATTAATAACTCACCCGCTGTACGGTCAGTGGCTTCTGGCTGTCTCTTCCTCCGCTGAGTCGAAATCCCCACGGAACATCACTATTAGGTCGTTGCAACCAAATAGTATCCGCCATTTTGTCCGAATTTCAAAAATTTAAAGATAATAATTGAAAGAAGAAAACGGTTATCCTTAGTTCATATTCCGCTTTCCTGGAACTTATCCTCCTCCGTTCTTCACCTACTTTGCACAGACTTCTAGGAAAAGAAGATGGCTGAATGTTCACTCAGTATGAGCTCACTGCGCTTGTATGCTGGGCGCTAAAAATAGCACCGCGAAGTTCTGGAGTTTCTTGGCAGCTGGAGTGTACAGAAGGGCGAACAGTTGTGTACGAAAGTAAGACGTTGCTTCTGATGCGAGGAAGAGCAAACATTAACCGGGACATGGAACATTACTCACTTTGGCTGAAACTGCATGAAGACGCAATAATAGGAGAAATGGTCGGGTGGAAAGGGGGGATTAAGGGGGTGGGATGCATACTGGGTGAGGGGGTGCAAGGGTGTGTGGCACCTAATACCGTGCTATAGATACAAATACACAATTCGTTATAATTAGAAGTAAATAATGGGAATACTTGGCTTGAAAGAGAAGATTTAAAGATACGATTTCAAAATCGAATACATGCTTTGCGTACGTTTAACCCACGGGAATATATATTATTGGGATGGGGTCGATAGGCCGAATGCTTACAAGTCCGAATGCTCACAAGTCCGAAAGGCATATACATACAATATAAAAGTATATAAATCCCTAACCCAAACCTAAGTCCCTAACCCTAAACATATAAATAACCCTTGTGAATTCGGACTTGTGAGCCGATCCCACCCTATACCTATTTCAAAGCGTAAGTCCCCATAACCATAACCCTAATGAATTCGGACTTACATTCGGTTTAAAGAGCCGTTCCCCATATCATTTACTAAAACACTAAAAAAAGACTTGCACGTCGACGAAGATATAAACACGATGGGCAGAACGGCAACGATACTCATAAAGTTGAAAACTGACGTCACTTGGATGTTTTTTCCTCTGTTATTTTTTCTTCTCCTTCGAGATCCTATGGCGATTACGTCATCAAAACTTTGCTAAATTGTCGATATCATGCCGACATTGATGTTATTCAGCCACTTATCACTGACTTTTAATGGTGCACATGTGAGGTACGGATCTCCCTGGTATGCTTGATATGAATCACTCTGCGGATTCATACCTTAATAATTAAGGTGAAGATAAGTCCTATGGCCCTTTGCCATGTCAACCACATGGTCATTATGTTGTGGGCTTCGAACCCCTCCTATATATAACTTCCTGGTGGCCAACCATCTTTTCGCTCACATCCTAGCCATTCCACTGCAGCCGCACCCTATACAACAGTTCACACGCATCCTCCAGCATCCCAATATTTGGCAATTAGTGATCGTCGTTTGCTTTCATCGGCCAAATTGGACGTCAGAAATACTGAAATAGCGACGAAATTAAGTCGATAAGCAATCAAAATGAGGCGCCAATTAATCAGAAGGAGCAATCGATGCAGCAACAACAGTTGCAACAGATCTCCGTGAATTACACTGGAGTCAAGTGCTTGATTCATTGACCTGTCAGGTACGGTGTTACACCACTAGTCCGAATGTGCCGTAAACTCTCACACAAATAGTATGCTGTTGACAGAGACAATAAAGATGTGAAGAGGTATAAACCTATAAGGAAAGGTCTCTAACAAACTAAGCAGAGGTTTTGCGTAATATCAGTTATGCGAACAACACAGCGCCCGTGTTAGTCCTTGAGGTAATTTATTGCTCGTTGAGAGCCTTTATGCGTGGACAACAGTTTTATTGGCTCTGATGACAACAACACTCCGCGGACAATTCCATGAAGGCGTCATTTCACGATGGATTTCAGGGCGGCGCTCTTCTGCGCCATTCTGCTACACCATGGCACGGCGATCGTCATCCCGGGAATCTCCCAAGACGCCTACATCCAGAAAGGAGATTTCGACCTCGGGGTCCTCATCCCAGTTCACACAAGGAGCACGACAGACTTCTGTGGTTTGCCGGTCCTCAACATTGCTCAGTTGCAGCGTTTGGAAGCAATAGCTTTCGCCATTCAAGAGCTCAACCAACGGAATTCCATTCTTCCCAACCACACCCTTGGCTTCGTCATGTTTGATGACTGTCATTCGGACCAAACTGCACTCGCGCAGGCTCTTCACTTCACCAGAACCCCTTTGCCAATGCAGCCATCATATCCGTTCTACCCTGCACCTGTGAGTAATTTGAAAAAGTGTTATGATAACGGGGAAAGCCTCCAGTTGTATGACGTCATGGGGGTCATTGGTTCAGAGAACAGCATCACCACCCTGCAAGCCGCCAACCTGTTGACCAGTCTCCGTATTCCACAAGTGAGTTACTTCTCCACGTCGCCCATTCTGAGCAACCACGGCAAGTACTCGCTCTTCCAGCGGGTCGTACCTTCAGACGACGTCCAGGCCGAAGTGTTGCTCCAGTTGATGCAGGCCTTCAACTGGACCTTCATCTACGTCGTGTACTCAGAAGGGGCTTACGGGGAAGGCCTGTACAGAGCCATGGAGCGCAACCTGCAAGATAATGACAACGACCGGACCACGTGCTTCGTCGAACCATTCGTCATCACGCAGGATTTTGATGACAAAGATTACGAGCATGTCGTGTGGACCATGTTACAAGAGAGGTCTGCCAACGTCTGTCTGGTGATCGCGCAGGAGTTCGAGGCGCACGCCCTGATCAGAGCAGCTCTGCAGCAGCCAGCCAACAGAGGTAATAAGATGATGTGGGTCGCGGCGGACGCTTGGGCAAGGAACCTGCACTCCTTAAATGGATTGCTCCCGGAATTGCACGGCATGATCTCGGTGAACTTCCACTCGACGAACGTTCCTCGTTTTGACCAACACTTCCAGAATATCAATGCCTCGCTTCCCTCTAAGAATCCTTGGCTTCGAGAATATTGGAAACAATTTTTCAACTGCACAGTGTTTAACAACGAAAGCGAAGCGTGTCTGCCTGATCTGAAACTATCCAACCATCCGACGTATGTCGCTGACAACAGCGTCAGTCTGGTCTTTGATGCCGTGAAGACTTTTGCTCTTGCGTTGCATAATCAAGTAAAGGTGCACTGCCATGGTCTTCCTTTGGAAATCACTAAGTGTTGCGTGAAAGATGGATTGGGTGAGGCTCTGCGGTCGGTTTCTTTTGTTGGCGAAGCAAATGATTTTGTCGAATTTTTTGACAATGGAGATGGCATGATATCTTATCAAATCTCAAACATGCAGAGGGATAACACCAGCGCTATTGGATATAAATTGCAGGTCGTTGGTCTATGGGACAAATACACACAGCTCTTAGATGTCGACCTTGATGCCATCGAATGGCCTGGAGAGAGGAGGCCGGCGTCCAATTGCAGTTACCCGTGCGGGGTTGGGGAGGCTATGGAGCTCCACCAGAAGCGATGCTGCTGGGCGTGCGTGCGCTGCTTGGATTACCAGTACACCACGACCCAGAACGGCATCACCCTGTGTCACAACTGCCCTCCGAACCAGTGGCCGGACCAGGAAACCAGAACCACGTGCATGGACATGGAATCCGTGCACATCGACCCCACGAGTCCCATGGGAGCAGCGTTGGTCGCCCTGGCAACGGTGGGCATCGGCCTGAGCAGCTTGGTCTTCGTGCTGTTCCTCCAGAACAACCGACACCCGCTAATCAAAGCAAGCAGCAGGGAACTCAGCTACTGTATGCTGGCCGGCATCACTCTGTCGTTCATCGGTCTCTTTGCGCTGGTCGTCACTCCAACCAAAACCATTTGCTTCTTGTGCGAGGTGACCATTGTGGTCGCTTTCACGCTGATCTACACTCCACTCGCCATTAAAACCATCCGCATTTGGAGAATATTCGAGGCAGGGAGGCTCATGACAAAGAAGCCGCGCTGCGTTAGCTGTTCTTCGCAAATGATGCTCACTGCCATCTTTGTCGCAGCCCAGGTAACCGTAATAGGGAACCCTCTTGTCCTCTTGCTTCCTCAGATATATCCCTCATAATGGTGATAAAAGGTCCCTTAATTATCTACAGACACCGCGTGCATGCGCTGCCTGTATCCGTGCAAATGGATTGCGTACGCGCGATTATGGTGTTGCATTATCCGTAGCTGGAGTAGACCACTCGATCACGGCCACGCCATTGTGAATAGTAAATGACAATAGAGATTGTGAGGACAATGATCAAGTCAGAGTAATGGCATCCATTGTTGGGTTCATGAAGGGAAATTCGTGTAATGAGGAAGAGAGGAAAATGGGAAGGGGGAATAAGCAACGCAAATATTTTGCTGCCATTGACACAACAATCGCCAATCACTTGAGCTTAATCCGAGCCTTTCTCCATTTCCCAGGCAGTCACCATTAGTGTGTGGTCCGTGAAGAATCCTCCAAAACCAGTGGCCATCTCGACGGGCAGCGGTAACCGCGAGATCTTCTGCAACTTTCCGTTTGGTCCTTTTGTGACGTGCATGTCGCTGAACCTCTTGCTGCTATTGGTCAGCGCAGTGTTTGCGGTGAAAGCGAGAAATCTTCCAGATAACTTCAACGAATGCCGCTTCATCAGCTTCTGCACTTTGAGCACAATCCTGCTGTGGGTGGCCTTCCTCACCTCGTACTTCACGACGTTGACAGTTTTCCGCGCCCTCTTCCTCGCTCTGATGGTCTTCTCGAATGGGTGCATCATGCATGGAGGACTCTTCCTACCCAAACTATACGCAGTGTACTTTGTAAAGAAGATAGACGTTGGACCAGCGGAGATGTCCAGTATGACCAAGAGTTGAAAATACAACACGGAGGCGTTTGATTAATGTTAATTTCAGAAGAAAAAAAAGGAATAATATTGTGTTCAATACTTTTTTTATTAATACATATATTATTATATCATAACAAAATTGAATGAAATAACTCAGACAAGGCATAAAAAGTAAAATGATGGTGCGAAATATTATGAGAATGAGTTGATTCTGAAAATGCTGCTCCAAGATCCTTTATATCCATCTGAACAATGGGCTCTGACTTCTTTGACTCTTGCTTCCAATAATAGTCTTAGCTATAACACACTTGGTGTGCGGTGTTTGCCGCTCCGTACATGATGCGCCGCCAGAGTTTGTACGTTGACTGAAAGAGGCGTTTTGGCAGAAGGCAAGGCTGAAAGCGTGAAAGCACACCTCCTAAATATTTGGTATAATCAGTGAGTAAGCTGTCAAGGAAATAAACTCAATACTCGTTATTATGCTACCAGGATGCTTTGAAATTGATTTAATAAGGAAAGGATATATGATGGTCCAGGGAGGCTGGCCTCCATTGATGTAGAGCACATAGGAGAATCCGTCCTGCGGGGTGCCGTGAATGGAATAGTAGTACGGGAGGTAGTTGTGCAAGACAAACTTTCTCCGTTCATAAAAGCGAATGGCTGTTGTGTTAGTGGTTAGAACGTGCAAGTAAACAGCTTTGCAACTATCGTGCGCCCCTGACGTCAAATAAGATATTAAATTATCGAGGAGCAAAGATGCTGAAACCAAAAAAACATATTGCAGAAACATAAAAAAATAAACTGAAAACGGAGGTACCTATTCCATGCCTCCGGAAATCTTTGACAACGCCCAGGCTGAGAATGTAGGCGACCTGGGTGGTCTTCAAGTACTTGGTGGCCAGCATATCCGTGTCCTGTGAATTTAATTTAGTTGGAGGGTCGATTGGAGAATCAAGAGACTGACTTCTCTGTTGCATTTGCTGAACGGTTGGATCTCACAGACGAGGATTCCAATGATCTTTGAGCCATAAGTGGCCGCCAGAGAGTGGTAGTTAGGGTTGGACGTGATGTCTTCATACCAAGTGGTGGGGTATCTAGCAAGAAAACCATATAGGAAAAAAATAACAAGTGCCTTATTAGGGAAGGAAATATTGAAAATCAATAATTTAAATAGAGATGAACAGAAAATTCAAAGAATGAAATAATATCTCTTCTACCACAATTAAAATCTGAAATACCAGCACATGCACCCTATGAGTTATAAAGAAGAAACAAAAAAACATTTCCTATCTGTATAGAGAAGTAATTTTTTCGGGTACTGAACATGCACTGAACACCACCGACAAGAATTCATTATGAAACCGCTCTTGAGTGCTGTGCTGACGACACCCACAGGTCAAAAAGGTCATTGCCATGAAACTACTTTTAGAAATATCATAGAAATCATAGAAGTATGCAAGAGCACCAGAGCCTGGATGTGAGATTTGATCTAAAAGGCTTTTTTGTGATGTAAACATTCTCTTGAATAATTACTTGGCTCACTTCCAAAGGCTGATTTGGTGCAACTGGAGCAGTGGAAAGCAAGACAATTTCATCAATCAAACCATCGCATTCAACATTCATTGTAAAACAAATTGCTTAGTGCACATGCTAGTGAAATCTGATTTACACTTAAAAGGGGACCTCTGTTCATTTCAGAACCTTTTTAGATCGGTTCTGTGGGCTTTATTGAGTGACGAGAGACCGTTATTGAAAAATTTGGTCAACTGTGAATGATATTCAAGACAAACTAAAATAAAAATTTCCTGCTCAGGCAGAATGGCTTGAAACGAGATGAATGCGAGATTTCTTTTATGAGAATTGCTGAAAGATCTGCTCACTCAAGGCTCCCATTGTTAACAATAGGAGAATTACTTTTATGCTGTCACGACAGTATGAAATCGAACGCGAGAAGAAAGCGAGATTTTAAACCTCTCAAATTCGATGTATCTAGGAATTAGCCCACAGCAAGCATATTGTCTAAAATATTTGTCAGTCAAAAGGCGTATTTGTCTTTCGGGATGTATCCTCTATCATCCGTTACTAGCTCAAAACAACCAGGTCCTCTTTAACACATTCACCGCCAAACACGGAGATTTCCGTGCTTGCGTGCCCAACGCTTCTCCGCCAAACACGGAGATTTCCGTGTTTTGCACTTTTTGCTATATACGGGTGCTATAACCTTTTGCGCATCATCTCTGAAAATATCTAAGAGTTTGACCGTGTGCATCTATGATTATATCATGATTTTACGGATATATGTTCCTAAACCAATCAATAATCCTTGTACTTCTGAAGTTTATATAGCAGTTACCGATTGATTTGTGATAGACCGCTGCCGAAAGTATGTAGCGAAGCGATCACGACTCGAGGTGAAGCAGTGAAGCGAATAGTTTTCACAGCAATTGGGCAATGCGGGTGTTCAGCTTGAATGCTGGTGTACTGGTAAATGTATAATTATGTGATGAGTTATTGAAAAAAATAAGAAGATATGTATGTACGATGTATTTACCTCGTATACATGTATATGTCCTGTACTAGTATATTCATCTTCCCCTCAATCAAGGCTTGCGTCAAATTTTTTCGGCCGTGTGTAAATACACATGAAATGTATGGACAAAAATAAGCATATACATTGTATACACGTATACACTACCAGCATTGTTTCTACAACTCACAGATCTCTTGCCAATGAATAAAATTTTGAATGCATATCCAGCAATGAAGGACCACAAGTTCCGATATAATATATCGCATAATTATAATATATAATATATATAGTGTAATTATAATATATCACTATATGTCAGATTCCTTCGATATAAAAACGCAGCGAATTTGAGATCAAAATAATTCTTTCTCGTGAGGTGTTTCTTGAAAGCCAGACAATTAGTGAGGAAGGGTGACCGGCGCCTGTTTCTATTGTTTGTCGTCGATATAACTGTAAACATAAGGGTTTCCCGAATATGAATTTCTTTGAAGTTTTCTTTGAAGTTTTCAAGATATGCCGCCCACGCTGGCTTGGCGGCCTTCTTCGCTTTCCAACAGCGACCAGTGTCTGGCGAGATGCGTGATATGGGAGCAACATGGGGTCGCAAGTCGGGAACGGAGTATTGATGTAACTCACGGGAGTTATGAGATAACGAGACAAAGAAAAAGAAAATAAAAGACAAAGAAAAGACAAAGAAAAGGGCAAAGAAAAAGTATCCGAGTAGGAATTGCCGAGTATGCACCAGAAATGGACGGCGAAGAGAAACTAGATATATTTGCGCTGAGTGCAAGGTTCCACTACATAAAGGACAATGCTTTTCAAAATACCATTCTCAAGCTAATTTTCTGATGTAGAATAGATCTAAATTCAATAAACCACACGTATTCGTGAACCGGAAGCAATTCCTAATCTTTATTTTGTCATTGTTGATTATATACATGTACAGAGGTGTAGCATCATTCTCTTTGCACTTTGCAAGAGAATACAGGTGTACTTACCCTGGTTTTCCTTTCAAGTACAATTATAATAATACACGTGTGCCTCCGTCTTTGGTTTAGGCACACTGATCAATAAATAAGTTATCAGGTTATTCCAACCGACTATTCCTAATTCGGCATACTTTTATGCCACACATCAAAGCAGTGTTTTCAAGGCATCTCTCTAACAACAGTGCAGGTTTGTGATGCAAAAAGGATTTGAGAAAGCGAGCTAATTAGCGACTGAAAGCCAAGTTACTGAAGTTGGTGACCGACTCAAACTCCCGATTTTATAACTGTTATTCTCATCCTTTGATGTGGTAATTACCGGGG
>KB309929.1:68039-92614 GCA_000328365.1 Capitella teleta
CTGATGGGCTCGATGATAATGACAATCACGATAGTAGTCAGTATAGTCAGTCAAGTATGTGAGCACTTCATTTTGTCTATTTTGCGACTGCGGTACATTTTCTTCGAAGGTGAAGGTTGATTGGCATGTCTAGCTGAGGTCGTTCCTCAGCCTCCTCAGCGGTTTATTTCTTGTTTACAACAAACTTTGATCATCTGAAACTTCCAACAAAATGCCAGACGGAGAACCAAACTCCCAGTCGACATTCGAGAAAATATTTAAGGCGTACTTCGGATTGCTTGAACGCCCTGTCAAGTTTGTCCGTGGTAAATATCGATGAAATGATAACGTTATGATCATGATTATCACAATGTTGAATGTGGACATTATTAGGAAAAGATATCTCTTTTATTTAATTTTCATATATGGTTCATTTTATTTTACATATGTGCTGGATTCGTTGTACCTTGTTGTACCCAGGCAGTTAAACGTGGAGTCTTGTTTGTGTTACAAAAGTGAAAATGACATGAATCTTCCAAAATTAGACGCAGAGACGTTTCCCTGTTTCCCCAGAGGGGAAGACGTAGGTCCGACGAGGAATGTCGCAGCGAAGGCACGCCTGAGTGTTCCGGGTGGCTAACAGGCTGAACCCAAGTTGATATTTCAGTTCCCCACACTAAAATCTAAGGCTCGAGTAAATTTCGACCACACCTGAGGCGATTCGAACTAATTATCAACTAACATATCAATTTTCTTAAAATTCGGCTGCTTTCCGCCGCCATTGCTGCTGTTGTCATCGGTGTGCGCATGCNCGTGACCTGACCTCCTTCTCTTACATTTGCATATTAAGTCAGGTCACTGTAGTATGCAGACAGAATGCCCTGACCCAATTACATACATTGCTCAAAGGAGGTCAGGTCACGCGCATGCGCACACCGATCAAAACATCAGCAATGGCAGCGCTCAGCAGAAAACATTTCTGAAAATCACTCTTTGGAGAATACTAGTCCGAATCGCTTCAGGGGAAGCCGAAACTTACTCGAGCCTAATATTTCTGTATGGGGAACTAAAATATATCTTGTGTTTTGGTCTGCTCGTCATCCGGACTTTCTGGTACGGCCTCTAAGTACTTCGCCGTTGAACAAGGCGCTTGAATCACCGACTATTCCAAAATGAACCAAGTTCAAGTTGTGATTTATGTTATCAGACGTCACCATCAGTTTTGACACAACAGAAGTATTGAAGTAATTAGCACACTGATGCCGAGGAGACAACTAACATTTGTTTTACTAAAAACTCACTGCTTTAGAAATATGTAGGAACTTGCACAGGGCATCTGCTCTACTTGCATATAAACTCTTGAAACTGTGGCATTATGGAATAGAGAAAAAGGTTGTAATTATCAAATTTAGATAAGTTGGAAACTTGAAATAACAGTTGGATTCTATCATCATAGCACTAATGGACGGAATTCTTTTCAGAAAATGTCGTTGAGCCAGCACGCCTGAATAAGGAGAACCACTACTACCATCGAAGGTACAGGAGAATCCCTGGTGTGGACGAGTGCGAGATTGGAGATGAAATATGCTTCTATGAAGTGAACAAGCAGTTCAAGAGGGACAAGTGAGTTCAATGCTCAGTTTAATCAGTGCATTAATTATCCTTTGTAGGATGGTCGATGGTGAAGTCCTGAACATTTTGCGTCAACGCAAAGTTGAATGTGGCGTTTACTATGGAGAAGACAAAAAGAAATATTGTGAAAAAGAGTTCAAGGATTACGAGGAGGCAGCCGCCAACTTCTTCCAGAAGTGTAAGCAGGAATTACTTCTTACACCTATTTTGAAGATGTCAATGTATTTATGTCAGTTGCTAAAGAGTGTTTGTATAGAAAGGGTCCTTGAAGAATTACATTGATATCACATGCCTG
Organism: Capitella teleta; assembly: GCA_000328365.1. Taxonomy (NCBI): domain Eukaryota; kingdom Metazoa; phylum Annelida; class Polychaeta; family Capitellidae; genus Capitella; species Capitella teleta. The sequence goes on from KB309929.1 coordinate 69,946, forward strand.
ATTTGAGGGTGCCATTTTGATTAATCTTTCTTCTAATCAGACGGAGATCTCGGAGCGGGTGGCAACGTGATCGATGCTTACATGAAGCAGAAGCATCGCTTAATCTGGGAGCGCAGACACGGTCCAGTTGGATCAGGAATGAAAGCAACGGAATAAGTGATAAAACAAAAGACTGCAAATGCCATCAGTAAACGACACAAACGTGTAATAAAATATTTCAATTGTCTGGTTTTCATGCATTTCTTTTGCTTAAATGTGTATTAGTAATAATACTTCTGCTATTAATTTTATGTGTACTGAGAAACCTGATAAGCAATGATTCCTTTTACACCCCTCTTCCTTGAGCTACTTCCAAAGCCCGGATGACTACCCTTATGCCTAGGCATTACAGCTTACTCTAATCCCTTGAACACCACTTAGTCAAAAAACCCTGTTTCTAAAGCATATTTTTGGTCCCATGATTAAAATTTAATGGTATTTGTAGAAGTTTTGAAGAGCCCCTTTTGCCTAATTACAATAAGCGCACCTCTTCTACTATTTTGACATTCATTTACAGAGATCGACTCGCATGTCAACACTGAAAATTGTTGAGAATTCAGCGTCTCCGATCTGATCAGTCTAACTGTGAAACACAGCAACGTTAAAAGAGCAGAACACATGATGTTGATTACAGAAAGCAGACGTTGAATAAACTGTAAAAATGAATAGCAAATAAAATCTGCCCAGTATAAAACCTGATAAAAAGTCAGAAATTATTGATCAGTCTGTCAACAATATCCGAAGTTCATTATCAAAAGCCTAAGATTTTGGAAATCCTGATTTTTTGAACACTTTTTTTTGTCAAAATATTTTTACGTGTCCTTTCAAAATAGAGTAATCAAGGTTTCACTGTACGTTGAAGATGAATAGGTGCAGATGTTCTATTATTAGAATGGTACATGACATGCCATGGCTTTTATTTCAGAGAAATTCAAGCCAAGTCCTTATACATGTATGCAATATACATTTGTAATTGTACTAATAAGATGATTGCTCGAGTTTGAAATCTGCTGTTGCAAGTCTACTGTAGCATGTCTACTATGTATCACTATTTTCTAGTATTGTTTACACCAGGGGTTGGCATCTGGCGGTCCATGGGCCAGGTCCGGCCCATAAGGGCCCTGGGTCCGGCCCGCGGCCCTTCTTTGAGTTTCAATGAAATCCGGCCCCCAGAAGGCTCAGAATTTAGTTTTCTATGAAGACTGTACCAGAAAATGCCCTGGTTGGTAGTGTTATGTCACTTACCTTCAACACAAAGTCATTTAATAGCTAAAGTCACCTTGAAAGCTGTTTCATACTAATTTATTTGCTATAATAATTATTAGTAACAGGTTATCTTGTCCGCTGGAGTGCGACAAATTTGAGTGGGTCATTGCAGTTATTCATTTGTGGCGTAGAAACACATTGCCTGAGTCAAGGAAAGAAGTCAAGGATCAGAGGTGATCGCACCTACATTCACTGTTCACTCAACTAAATGTTGAAGGTTTTGATATTAGCAAATTCCACAAGATTGTGACAAGATGTTACCAAGGCTGACATCCTTGTTTACAAGGATAATAATGGTTAAGTGGTTCCATCGACGCACCCGCCCCATGGCGAGGGCTCTGACTCTTGAAGATGCAACACCAAGTGACTGACTATACATGAAATTCTAGTTTCAAAAGGAGCTAAAATCAAAATGAATTGAGTATATAACCATAATGCTTTTTTGTGTGTCTACAATAGTAAACTAAGTTTCCCTGCCAGGAAGCTGCCAGTGATTGGTATCACCAGAACACTCGTCGCCTCTGAAATATTTACAAATCCTATATCATGGGAAAACACAACCTGTCTTCGTTGTTTGTGAGTTATTTGTGTTTCTTATAAATAAGGGGAGTTCCTGTCAAACTGCCCTGATTTTTGACTTTGCTGCTTGTTTTTGCTTGCGTCCCTTGGGCTTCCCTATATTTTTCTTATCCTCAATCTTTCAGAAAAACCCTGTCCTGTGAAAATACTATAATAAACACTGTGTAGTTAATTAACTATTATAGTTTATTATCCGGTCTGACCCCTTGCCGTGTGGCTTTATCATTTTGCTACCAGTCAGGCGCAAAAAAAAAATATTTTTCGCTATTTTTCTTATTTTAACAAGCGATTTTCTAGGACACCTCCCAAGGTTCCCCATCCTGAAACAGTAAAAAGGTCCGCCAGAGTGCACCACGCATGCGCTTTCGTTTCGTAAACAACAAAGATGTCCTTTTATGGCGAAGATGCTCTGATTGGCTGAGATCGATAGCTTCAGGAGGGCAATGGGACCAATCACGGCAAGCCCTCAGCTGACATTTGCCGTCTATACTTCGCAAGGGAAGCCATTCTCTTATAGGCCCAATGCTAACCCCGATATTCGGAATGCATTATTTCCTTACACTTGCATCCAGGCATGGTGTTCTTGGCACGGAATGCTATCAATTGGTGCTACGAGTCAATAGAAGATCACTTAAAATTTAGTTCCCCATCCCTTTAATGCAGAGTTATGAGAATTTCAAACAAAATAATTCCATTATGAAGATTCTTAGGAAAAGACTGAACAGAGGGAGGAGGAAGAGTACAATTTGTGGTCACATTTTATTCAGTTCAAGGCTCAGTGCTTCCGTCTTCCTTGGGGGCGCGGGTGTAGATGAGCTGAGCAGAGTGCTTCTCCACTTGACGGATCAGTCCTGCGAACACAAACAATTATCACAACTGCATGAAACAAACCCCACACAACATACCCTTGGAGAGGAGCTCCTTCAGGGCAAATCTAGCAAGGGATCCACGGATCTTCAGACGCTCAGACACGACTGAGGGGGTGATGAGCTTGTAGCTGGGCACTTCCTTGTACAGCTTGTCGTAAGTGGCCTTGTCGAAGAGAACCAAGTTGTTCAACTTGTCCCTGACCTTTCCTTTGGACCACTTCTTCTTCTTGGCCTTTCCACCGGAGGAGCCTCCCTCCTTCTTCTTGGCGGGGGCCTTGCCACCCTTAGTGTCCTTCTTGGGGGGCTGCAAAATAATGCACGATATTAAACCAAGTGAAAAGAAATGTTAACACATGCAAAATGTCAAATGCTCCTCCAATATAACGGATCCAAAGACTTTTCCTAAATAAAATATTGAATATATTCTGCATACGTCAAATATTGAATATATTCTGCATACGTCCAATATGGGGATGGTATTAACTAAACAAGGCAGTATTTAGCGACAGGGAGGGATTAAAATATTTAAATATCACGAACAATGATCATAACGCAAGCTCCAACAAGAATGGAGGACCCCCCCCCCCCCACCAATGAGAAATAGTGTCGTGAGAGTAAATTGGATAAATAGGCGTCATACTACGTAACATTTGAGACACATACAGGTAAAACGTTACAAGGAAATGATAAATCGCGAACAGAAGCGACGACTACGGGAGACCTCGCGTGGAAAGCGAAACGCGGAGTTCCATGGAGTATCAAAATCGACAGAAAAACGTTAGATAAGCAATACATTGATGGTTAATGATATTAATAATAACTAATGTAACATTTATAAGAGCGAATTGGGGCAAATTTCAACAGATTAGAGCAAAATTAGAAGCATTTTCGGGAGACAAAATTCACAACCCACCATGCTGCTGTAAGACAGATGAGAAAGAATGCGCATGCGCAAAGCACCGGATATCCTCTCACTTCGCTTACAACATGATTAAAAAAAGTTATTAAAATTATTCTTAATACAATAGATTGAGCTTTTTATACTCAAATGTTTCAAATTATTTAAATAAAATATTTTATTTCACTAAAATAATTATATCTAAATAGAATTTACAGTTAAATTATAAAAGGTTATTATCATGATATGTGTGTTTATTTTCATTATTTCCGGTTTAGTTTTTCTTCGTTTTCAGCAAAAGCATCTGTTTGTTTGTTTCGCAGAGTCGCAGTAGTACATTATTAACAATTGAACTTCCATCAGGTATTTTCGCTCATGCCACGGTCATTCACCATATTATTATTATTTGAAACATATTTTAATATTTGCAAGGCGAACCTCTGATTTCTTCATTTTGAATTTTTTACTTTGAACCTTTAGTTTACAATTTACATGGGTTGAGATTGACTTGAGAAAAATATTCTGAAAGGGATGATTGCTTCTTCATTTGTCTTCTTAGTTCTTGAAATTCTCTTATCAAATCGCGTACAGGAGGCACGAGGCCGTCAAAATACTTTTCCCCAAGTGGTTTACTTTCTCCACAGTATCTAAATGAAATTTGCTGAAATTCATTATTCACTCTCGGAAGGAGGAACTTTTCTTTTATCATCCGCGTCACAGTGTGTGTCAGTTAACCTTGCAACAAACGCTCACCTGTTTTCAAAGCAGCGCCTTTTGAATTGATTGTCTAATGTGTACAGCCCATTAAATCTTCAATCATACAAGTTTTCAATTGACTCAATGCTGATTAGAGATCACGTCTTTAACCATTTAACACATGCGTGTGTTGCAGTCACTCGGGCGATGATCTATCAAAGTGAAGGAAAGTTTGTGGCATTTTGTTCCAATAACATTTCACTGTGATGATTGTTAATGGCCGCAACTCTAAAATCACTGGCTTTCAAGTTTGCCGACACTGCGACAGCCCCGCATACCAAGCGTGACAAATAGCAATTAACACGTTGTGCAGGCCAGTGATGTCTGTCAATAAAAAAAAAAAGAGCAAGTCAGCGGTGTCGATATAGAAAGACAATTTTAGGCATTTGTCACAGGGGAGGCCCTGTCGGTGTCGGAAACAAGGTGTTCTGTTATAACGAAGTGCTTAACATGGATAGAGATTCGTCACATGCTAAATGCTGCTGTTAAGTGCGGTTGTCGTTATAACGATTGACAGTATATCGAGGTTCGACTTTGTAGTAATTACACACAGACACTGCTTACTTAATAGTTTTTAACTAAAACTGTAATTGAGCAAGACGATTTAAACAACGTGGTGTTGAAGATGGGTGAGGGTTAGGGCGGCCTTTAGATAACTAGATACCGGGTAATGGTAAGAAACTGTTTTTATATTTACTAGTCAGGAAAGTAATATTGTTTCCTGAGTATTTTAATTCTTCTTTATCAGATATCTCAGGTGAATAATTCATTACTTACTTGGGCCGCTTTGGTCAAACTTAATAACATCGGCCTTGTTTTATGGGGTTATATAACACAGAGATATTAAGTGTAACTCGAGTGTTAAAAATGTGCGGAAATGCTGGAACAAATGCACTATGTATTATAAGATAGCAACCAAACTGAACAGACTGACACTCTCAGACTGCTAAGTGCTAACAGATGATCGAGTAACTCATTTAGTCTGTGGCATTAATATTGTTATTGTCTATCTTGCTATTGGGCCTACTGTCTTAATTTAAGCTTTTTAGCAATAGAATTGACTTGACCATTGGTCATGTCTTTATCATGTCATTCTCCTAGCATTAAGAAGCATGCCATTTATTTGACATCGTGAAAATGACTCACTGGACATGCCGTCCAGTTCATTCACGAGACAGTCTCTGTCTTGATCTTTGAATTTTTTAATTGACATGAAATGCATTCACTGCGAAGAAACTTCAAAGGATCAACTTCAGTTGAAGACAATCTTTTTGTTAATATTTTATCTATACTAAAATATTGTTTTATTGTTACATCATGTGTAATGTTATGAGTCGTAACATTACACATGATGTAACAACTAACAACTAGATTATCATAGAAAAGGTTAACTCAGTGATCGATAGACAATGTCATAACTTATGACATTTTCTATCGATCACTGAGTTAACCTTTTCTATGATAATCTAGTCGCAGGAACAGTCAGTACTCAGTAGTAGTTTTCTAGTTACGCTATTTCACGATGATCTGCCTTTACAGATTTTACAATGTTTGTCATGACGCCTCATCATCATGAGTAATTACATCAAGAGCACTCTGGCGCTGGCCATTCAAGGCCTCAGAGATTCCATCGTGGGCACGGCTAACATTTACCACTTAGATAAACTAGACCAAGAAGATGAAAAGAAAGATGCGAAGACGGAAGAACCACTGAGCACCCTCGCTCGCAGGAGAGCGGATCGTATGAAACCAAAACAGTCAAAATCAGACAGGTATGTGTATGGCCCTCTTCCTCCTTCTGAAAAATCCTCACTAATTTTTTATTTTCAGTGAACCTAAAGTTCGCCAGAGAATTCTTCTGTGTTGTGCATGGAATGGTGGACTTTTCTGGGTTTGTTTTTGCATGTCGATCATTTGAGTTGAATAAATAACATTTTATATTCACAGCTGAGTATTTGGTTGTTTAATAACCTCATCATCCCAAGCTTAGAGTTCTTAACTCATCTTATTTTTGGTGAGAAAGCTCTCTTTTAGTCACAGTTTGTTACAGGATTTCTTTGTTCACAGGCGGATCTGCGACTCACAACATGGTTTGGGCGTATATTGGACCAATGCTGTCATGGACGTTTGGGGCTCTGTGGGTGCTGCCGTTATTCGTTCTAAGTAAAGTCATCAACAGTCTCTGGTTTCAGGTTTGTTCTATCACTGGAATAAGAATTTTTTCCTTATATTAATAAATTAGCATAAATGAACATAAATTTGCTTAAATATATTTTTTAAATGCCTTGCAGGATATAGCAGATGCCGCCTACCGTAAATCACGCGGTCGTCCTCAGATGCTCCCAAGTCTGAGTAAAATAATTGCCGACATACTCTTCAGTCTCCTCCTGCAGAGCCTCTTTCTCATTCAAGTAAAATCGAGAATGTTTCACAGAATGCTTTGTTCAATGTCTCTTGTGCATCCAGGGCATGCTGGTCAATCTTCTTCCGATTCAGTGGATCGGAGATTTCGTCAGTTTACTTCACGTTTGTCTCCTCTACTCTCTCTATGCATTTGAGTACAAATGGTTCAACATGGGTATGCTGCTCTTCACTTTATCACAATTATCAAAGCAAAAAAATAGAAGACGAAAAAAAGTCTTTGAGGGATGATTTTCATGTGGCATAGGGAGTTAGCAGTTTTGTTTTGCCACACAACCTCAGAAAGTAAAAGTAAAGGAGGATTGATTGGATTGCTTTATTTTCTGCTTTAGGCTGGGAGATTCACAAGCGATTATCGTACATTGAGAACAATTGGCCATACTTCCTGGGTTTTGGCCTTCCCCTCGCTGTGCTCACCTCTCTCCCGGAATCTTACATCGTGAGGTGAGTCTGATTGTGCAATTTGTGGCTGTTAGCTCCATGATCTGTGCCTGTGCAGCGGGTGTGTCTTCTCCATCCTTTTCCCTCTCTTCATCATCAGTGGCAATGAAGCTGAGCCTCTCAATCAAAACTAGTGAGTATGCAACCTTGATGTACATGTAACTCATAACGCTCGTCGACATAAATCATAACGCACTTTGTTATAAATCATAACGCACCTGGAATTTTGTCAACAATCGATATTTTCTAATCAGATGCGTGCAATTAATCTTATCACCATGTTTCCTTATTTCAGTGATTTCCCACTGCGCGTATTCTCTGTCGTCATTCGACTCAGTAATCTAGTCTTCCAACAATCGGTGAAAAAGTCAGAGACCCCACGAAGTCAGCCGGCCACTCCTAAGAAACACGTGACATTGCAGCGATGAGTGTGTGATGACGATTTGCCAGAATGCTGGTTTGACTTTTCTCCTCATTTGAGAGCAGTACGCTTTGTGATAACTTGAGTAGGCATTTTTTGTTTGCGTGTATAATAATTGTCTTTGTGTATGTTAGTGATTTTAGCTACTAATTATTATTAAATCTCATCTTCATTTTAATCTGTGTGGATTCATTTTTTCAAAAATTAAAAATAATTCACTGGAAGAATGTTATTACCTGAAATCTTATTTAAGATAGTTTAGACACAGGAGGAATTCTCCTTTTTCAAAATTTTAAAATGAGAAATTAAAATAATCAGAATGTAGTATCAGATAACAACATTTATTCACTTGGGTAAGGCATTTCAACAAATTCGCACTGATCTGTCCAACAATGTTGAGCAAAAATTATTCCTATACAAAGCACAAAATTTCACAAATATCACAAACAGAAAAACCCCAACGGACAAATTCAAAGGAAGAAGCTGATGATAATATTACATGTAAGTTTTACATAAAAGGAATTGCCTCAAATAATCAAAATCAAGGCTCCGTCAGAATTTGGGAGAACTTAAAACAGAAAATAATAACAATTTATGGTTTTATTTATTTACATACATTAATTTGTTTCAATATGTGGTACAATGAGAGTTCAACAAGTTACATAATTTAAAAAGCGACTAAAATGTGGGGTTTTCCTTCAATCATTTACTTTACAATGCCCTGATCTGGTTTAAGGATGAATGGAATGATATAACATTGAGAAGAGGGGGAACTGTGTGGAAGAAAATAACACAAAAACAAACGCATTCTCATATAAAACCCTGAAATCTAAAGTGAGAAACGGGCAAGAAAGTAGCGTGATAAGTGCACCTGATATATGACACTGAATAGATTAATTATGGCATCTATGAAGAAACTGGGTGACAAGACTCTTAGATAAGAAAAAGAAAATAGAAATGGCACAGAAAAGAATATCACATCAAGTAACGAAGGATATAATAATTAATAAAATGGCAACTCATTATTCAACATTTTTTTGACAATTCCTTTAAGCTGCCAGCTGCTGCGTTATGTAACTCACAAGGAGTTCCGTGTTTTTTATGCAGAAACGTCAAAAATCTCCACAATCAGAGGCTCAAGTTCGTCCACTTTCATGTGCATCAGCATGCGAGTGTGTGTCTCATTCAAGTTTCGGATGTCTGTCAGCTTCTGCAGGATCCTGGCGAACATGCGGTCGTCTGTCGGGTAACGAAGCTTCGTGTATTCGCGCAGGATGTCAGCGTAGACCTCCTGTGCCTCCGAAACAACGCCCGTGTTCTTGGAATTGACGCGATCCGGCGACAAAACGGTGATGATGATCATCAGCATGAGGACAATGTTGTCTTTCTGCGTGACCTGAATGAGCGAGGAGGCAAAGCGCATGTACTGTTGGAAGAACGCCACGCTGTCCTCATTTCCCATCTGGAACGGAGAAGCGGCCACCTCATGCTGCGTCCCCGCTTTGTTCACCATCCACGACATAGCACTCGAGTCAAACATCTTTGCCGAGCGGAGAATGAGGACCTCTACGACCGCCCCCTTCAAGAGGGCAATCTGGTCCTCCTGCTCAAACGACCGGAACACGTTCAGGTGTTTGGCCATCTTGACCAGACGCCGGATGGATGTGTCGGCCATGTTGAGGAAATCCGTGCTGGACGGCAGGTCAGTCGGACTGCGTTCGACCGGACCGTCAAAGGACAACTGGAAGGCCTTCATGACCTCATGCATGCTCTCTATGTGCTGCTTACTCATGCCATCAAGGCTCACTGGGTCAACCGACGACGCCAGCACATGCGTCTGCGAGGGGTCAATGTTCTCTCGCAAGCGGATTCCCTGCGCTGAATCACTTGGACTACTCTGCTTCGAATCAATTTCATCGTCGGGCAGATAATCTGGCACCGGCATTCCCTTGCGGCGCAGTCGGTTCTCCTGTATCTTCTTCCGACGCTGCTTGCGCTGGGTGTCATCTGCAATCAGTCAACTTAGAACAAATATCTAGTAAAATAGAAATCAACTCACTGAGTATAAGATCCCGTTTCATTCCAACCTCGATACATTTTTTCAAACGGCATTTCTTGCAGTACGAACGAGATTCCACCGTAACTTCGCATTTGCCTTCACAGCGCCCGCGTATATCCTAAAAATTACAACCAATAAAATCCACAAAATCCATATCCACAACAAACAAACCTTAAAAGCATTTCTCCGGAAAAAGGCTTTGCACGACTCGCAACTGATGGCGTTGAAATTATATCCTAGCGCCTTGTCTCCACAAACGAGGCAAGTTTTGTCTTTAATCGGTTTCAGTTTATTCGACGGATGTCCACTGGTACTTGAAGGCATGCAGTCATAATTATCAATGATGCCAGTGGAATGCACCTGCAAACACACGCGAAATCAACATTAATCACATTCTGATCAATTTTGTTTACGCGATGTTGATAACAAAATGACAATGAATCCGCAATAAAATAAAGGCCTAATTATTCTCATTCGCCGCTGATGGCGAGAGTGGCAAAGAACGATTCCGGCCCCAAAGAGAAATATGTCACCGATGATTAAGAGGGCAGGCAAACCCTTTGATGAGGGACTCGCGTATGAAATATATTGACGTGAACTCCGTATAATCGATCGAACAAGTTGACATTGAGGTCTTTAACCTTTACACGTTCACTAAATTATTACGTAAAATACACAACAGCACTAATCAGACACCAGTACTCGGTTAACTTGATCATGGCTAAGTTAAGCCAATGAAAATATATGGCGGTAAATTAGCAAATAACCCAAATTGATGGTAAAAAAAAAAAAATCGGGGCCAAAAAGAAAGAAAAAAGAAAAACGAAAGGGGCTGAAACACGTCTATTATGGGAACGATTGATCATTCTGGCGTTTGCAGATTGATCGACGACACTTAGGGAGTTAGGGTATAGTACCGCGCACCACCCACGTGCGTCGCAAGACCCATAACAGCAGCACCTTCATACAACGAGACGAACAACGCCCGTTTATTGCGAACCGAAAAAGCGAGGAGCACATGTCCATAGGCCTACTTAGTACGAGTACTTGTTACGCGAGGCGAGTCACGTCATGAAAGCCTTAATCGGCAATAACCGATGTTTCTTTTATTATTGCCCCATTTTGCCGCCCAAGGCTGTCGAGTGCGTCTTCTTTGATCACATGCATGCATCTCTCTCTCTCTCTTGTGTTTTTGATGGTCTTAAGATCAGCCAGCTCCCGTGTTCGGCGCCGATCTTTGAAGTACCAGATAATGACCTCCAGCCGCCGGAGGCTCAAGAACGAATGAGCCCAAGTAAGAGATTGATTCGACGTGTTTTCGGCTTCGAGATCCTTGTCCGCGATCTGGACTGTGCGCGGCAGCCATTTTGCAAGATGGCCGTGGCCGTTGCCATGGTGACGGATCGAGCGCGGGATTCATGGGTTGTGTAATATACTGTGACAGTACCTCATCATCGTCGTGTTCGACCTTGAGTGCAGTTTGGATAGACATGGCGGCGAATGCGTGGTTCATCGATATGGGGCCAGGGCACGACAGCGCCGGTCTGCAGCTGAAGAGAGAGCCAAGTCGCCTCCTCCTCCTCCTCCTCTCCTTCGTCCGTCAATCTTCTGCAAAGATAAAACACGATTATCGATTGAAAGCACCATTCAAGGACGACCACACAAGAGATGGCCTTTAATGTAACATCTCCCTCATGAAAAGCCAGGGGAAAAATATGAAGAAGAGGTTGAGGAGAGATATGATGAATGGAGTCGTTTCAAGGGTCAACTATTGTCTCTACGTTCGATACTTCTTCCATAGAAGTCGGCTCTAAATAATAAATATCATATCGTCTTCTGTCTCACCTCGTTAAATCGACTTTTTAGCAATCCGGCCGACATGTTCGATCAACCGGTCGTCGGATTACAATGATTCAAGGGATCTATCCGAATGCACGCAAATAATACACACGGAAGGGATTATCTCTCCTTATCATACGCCGTTTTGTATCGTTACAAAATATGAAGAAAATAAAAGGAGAAAGTGATATCGGAAAAAAAAAAAAGAGAGAAAAAAGTGCCATGCTATTATGTCAGCACACTTCATCGTGTTGATATGAGCATATGAAAAAAGGAATGATTTATCCAAGAAGTTAATACATGTATTTCCAATTACATGCAGATTAATGCCGCCGGAATATTGAACGAAAAGCAGAAAAAATTTACATCAAATCAACGACCCCGCCATGTCCCAGGGTTCGATAACCGCCCGAGTGAATCATGCGCCGATTAAACACAGATGAGGATCCTATGTGTGTCAGTTAAGCGATAAAAAGATGCAACGGTTAATATTATCAAAAACATATCAGAACTGGATTTATGACAAGAAACTTGTTATATATTTTTTAAACCTTTAAACCCCAGGTATAAGATGACATCCATATTCATAAACCAATTATTTTTCTTTTCCTATCTACTAGCCGATAACCTGGTTTATGTGCAATTTGGGACATGTGGTTTTCTTTGAACATCGTTTTCTCTTCCAACTAATTTGATGAAATTATTGCGCTGAGAGAATCACCACATTCTTTCTTCTGATGTTGCACAACATCTGATGAGCTGTGTTTCTAACTGAATCCAATGTTAGTACCGAGGGAATTATGTCCGTCATTCGAATCTGGCTCAGAAACATGAAACTGCGCATGTTGAGTTGTACACGGCAGAAACGCTAAAACACGCAGTGTCCGTTCGCCTTGTGCGACGATTAAAATAACACAATAGCAAAGAGAAAATCTGAGCTCACATAAACATTAAAAACACGAGTAAACAGGCAGTACTATGTAAAAAATAAAAGGCTAACAGAGACAAGCTGAAATACGGAGCACATCAAAGGAAGTCAGCGACGAGCAATGAAAGCATCGAACACAGCGATGCCATTCAGATTTCAGAGATAGGAATCGAATGCATTATTCATAATCCGAACAAGAAAAGAGAGAAAAGCAGCGCATTCAACGAGAACAAAAACAAAAAAAAGTACAACAACCTCAACTCTGGTTCGATATCACAATAATTACCCCGGTACAACAATAGTGCACATTCAACGCACGCGATATATCTCAATGCAGTGGGCTGCATGGTTTTCGCGGGTTTCGTTCACTCACCAAAAGTAATGACAACGTGGCTCAAGTCTCAATTCATCACGAATTCAATTTCATCAGTCAGCCAGGAGAAGTGACGCCAGTCTGCAGGCGATTGACTCCGCACCGCACAGAAATAGCTACTCAGGGCGTCCAAGGCAGTGCACTTAAAGCATGGCACCACGAAAATCGCATTTAATTGCAAAAAAAAAAAAAAAAGAAAAAAAAAAGAAGAAAAAAAGAGTAGTTCTGAGAAGAGCATAAATACAGGTAAAGTATTTCTACGTTTGTTGTGATGCGAGTGCATCAGCCATAAACTGTGGAGCAGCAACCGATGCGTAACATGCAGGGGGGTCCAAGTAGACCCTTAATAACCCAGTAGGTTGAGAGGCGCAATTCATGACATACGTCGATACTAAAGAATGCCCTACTTTCCCCTTTGAGTGTTTTAGAATTTGCACGAGAGACCAGATTGATCTCCAGCCTACCCTACTCCTACCCACTGCACTACAGTCCACAGACAGGCAATTAAATGCAAATGTTTGATAGCGTACTCATGGGGACGCACGAAATCGCACAATTCAATCAGCTAAATCAATAATTATCATAAATAATGGGATCCCAACGAAATTTCCCGATTTATAACCCAGAAAGATATCTGCAAATGTGAAGATAAAATCGAGTTTCGAAATGACCAGAATGCGAGTACAGAAATGGAATATGGAAGAAAAGAGCCACAAACTCACAACACCGGATTGATATGCACCCAATGACCCCAGAATAGCGTCACAGATTATGCCCTAGTTCCACAAGATGTAACCGACGATTATCCTGGTTCAATTATCCCCGCGCGTAAGCATGCAACGAAATAAGATCTGGACTGAGAATAGAGCACCTGCCAACAGATCGCCACTTAAGGTAACAAATTAGCTGAATCTGACGTGTGTCCTGGTTAGCATACAACTATGTCAATGAGTTCAGAAGTACATCTACATACTTCAATGTGTTCCATAATAAAACAAACGGTTACGTTAACAAGTCGTAACCAAGTACGCCACACTCAAGACAGATCAAGTACACACCCCACAGTTCATTTTTTTTTCCCTTGAAAGAAGGGTACACAACATTTTTTCTCTTTTCCATATAAGCAGCTCCAGAGCAATGCACTCGTGTTAAAAACCCGACACGTTATTCATTCTCAGAAACAGTGGGAAAAAATATTAACGATTCACGAATTCACATAAAAATTCCAAAATGCTCAGACGCGGGTTTATTTACAAAACGACCTTAGCGCCTACCATATTGGATTAAGTGACATCCTATAACCAGTAATGTTGTATATATCCAATTATGAAAGAAAAACAATCGATGTGTTCGCTCGCTCGCCAAACAGCTAAGTCACAGGAGAAATAAGACGGAACGTGCATTTATACAATGGCAGGGAGTAACACGTGACCTGACGCAAGGATCTCCCAAAGCTTTAAGTTCGTCAACAAGATTCTAAAAATAGAAGAGGCAGGGCAACGCTCGTACTCATTGCCAACCCAAGGTTGTCTCGTAAACACGAGCACACGTCACAGGCGCAATACGAATGGCTTGACATTTCCGAGGATCGGTCATTCGGTGATTAAAAATTAATCGTGTCTCACGTGCATTTATTAATCGGTAATGGATATTATTCAGATCATCGACCATGTTTCGCGTGGCTCAGTGGGGAAAAATAGCATTAAGTATATACGCAACTCATGCAGGGAAAAAAATGGTGATAAATTATGAAAACGAGAGATAATATCTGCGAAGCAAAATAATGTGACGAAGATGCGCTGGCTTTTTACGCGGGAAGTTTTATCTCTGCTGGCAATCTGACGAAAGGGGGGGGATTTCAGAGGGAGAAAAAAAAAACAAACCAACCTCAAAACATATGATAAGGCCGGATATTGGGTTCGCTAGATTACATGTACGGATGTACTGGCTACAAAAATAATGTATAATAGATTAATAGTGCGTCTGGAAATTGGATGCGCACATGTGGTGAGTTATGGGTGTTGCTACATGGCCGCAACATAGCAGGAGGATGAGTGCAAAAGCAGGGCGATATTAGCCCTGCAAGGGTGCCCGTTGCACAGAGCCATTCGAGCAATGGCTGCGTGGTCACGCAATAAAAACACCCATGAATCAATCTCGGTGACGATACACCACGTGACCAAGCGTTCGGTGCACTCGTAATTCCAGGAATATTGTGCCATAACCTCAAATAGATTGCAGACGACAAAATCCGGCGAACCATATAATTATTATAAGATAAATCAACAAACATCGGTCATTAAAAGACACTAACTCCTCTAAAGTAGTGACCCTACCGTATAGAGTTAAACGAGCATTCCCTTACAAAATTAAACCCAAACCGTTTCAACTTGCAACCTACCCATGGCAACCATTGAAATCACGTTTATCCGCAATTTCACTCCTTCCCGATCGAACGATAAAACGTCGAGGCGCGACATTGGCCTGAACTGACCAGTGGCCAGCGGCTACTCAGGTCAAGCAGTGCCGCCGACTGGCCAGGCATCGCGGGCCGTGCTCAGAAGTGCACGCGGTGAACTCCCGACAATGCCAGTCGGGAAAGCCAACGTATAGCTGTTATATCAGGGATTTGGAACGAGAAGCTATAATTATGTTACGCGGAATGGGCTCTGTCTTGAACAATAACAGACGATTGAATCTGTCACGTTTAATGTCTTGTGAGGCTACGTTTGATTGCTTCGAAATGAGCGCGGATTTCTACGTTCTCGCATCTGCGGAATTTGGCGCGAACCGGATGTGTATTAGAGCCCTAATGAAGAAGATGTATGCTCGCGCATAAGATCATCAGATAACATCTAAAGATGCCACGACGTTCTCATTACACATGATTACAGATAGGACGTGTCGACTTCGCAAAGATGCACAAAATAAAACACAAACTTATAACGAGAAGGGAGGGAAAAATATATATTTGCCAACTGAACTGAAATAGAGAGAATCGTAAAACACGTTCACGGAAGGTCACGTGGTTTGCCTTTAGGCCCAGTGTTATACGTGTGTGTTTAACATACGTACTTTCTCTCTCGGTGAGGGCTTATTTTATGAGCTGTCATGTGAATGATGCGATGCGCTGCCAAAATATGTATGTACATAATTTTGCAATAACAATTATAACACAGGCGAACTTACGAGCGAATAACTTGCAGCACAGTTACTCGCATTTCGTACGCATTGTTTTGACAGGCAGTGAACATCACCGGCGATATACAATATGTAATTCGAATCTATATAAACACAAGTCAATTTGGGAAAGGGTGCAACAAATATGCGCACCCCATCCAGGCACGGAATAATAATAATAATATTGCTCAAGTTTGGTCGGAAAGAATGTGATACAATTCGGCTGTGTACTATAATTTAAAATCGCACGAAATCGCACAATTCAATCAGCTAATTTTTCATTAAGATAACAAAGCCACACTTGGTTTAATCTTATGAATAAATGTACTTTTTTATTAACACAGGGAGCAATAAATGACCGTGATGCACTCCAACTGCAGCTGTTCGTGCAATTACTTATAAGGTTAACATATTCAAACAAATGAGGCGCTGAAAATTCAAAATGCCGAACTCGTGATCATAAAATATATAATTCCTTTCATGAAATGAATAACACCTGTTTCTGATCCGTTAGCCCACATGCAACCATATAATATCATGCTTCTGCATGAACAGCATAGACACCCCAAGGACTCAACATCAACGTCTGTAATAAACAGACCGCCCGTCATTCAAGGTGACACATAATTATGAGGATAAAATCATCGAACAGCATTATTAAGGAGTCACTTGAGGGCGACAGCTTGAAATAACCACAAAATCCTTCAGCGCGAGCTGAGACTTAATTAAATAATATACATGTATGCATTAATTGCCACACGGAATCAAATTAAATTAGAGAAGTAAAATCGTGTCCGTGGGTTGAATTGCAAGTTTGCAAGGCAAGCGCGGGCAGTGGATCAAAAGTTCAAAGTTCAAAGTAGGCCAAAGGAAATCATATCCGCCCACTATTGAATGTGAAAGTTATTTCAGTTATTTATGATCAATAATAGTAACAAGAACTCAATTTACTGATTACATCTAAAATAGGCAGTAGGCTCTTTTTCTGTTCGTTATTTTCGCATACACTGGGTGAAAAGCGTAGATATCGAAAGTGAAACAGCGCAATGTCGTCTGCTCGTTTCGTGCGCAAAACTTCAGAATCCTTCGGCAACAGGATTCAAGGGAAGAAGGCATTTTTGTCACACTCGACTCGGGCTTCTGGCGACATTGCACTCAAAAATAAAAGGTAGCTGACCTATATAAATAAATAATCATAGCTGCATGTATTTGTAAATAGGTAACATAGTAATTATTGTTTCTCGATTTTCACATAATATAGCAGATCGGCATCGCGCGCACAGAAAGTTAACATCGGTCCATTTGGATGATTTGCTGATTATTCAAGTTATTAGATTATGATTGGCCTGTTTTAGCATCACCTAATGATTAAAGATACGTGTATAGATATCATACTAGATAATCCTTATTCTACATGAAACCTAAACATGCATGGCTAAATCAATCAGATAAAAGGCACTGTAGGTCAGGAAGCACCTTTTCCCCTTTCCCCCGAATGAAAATTTAATACAATAAGAAACCATTAACTTCCTTGTGGTTTCCCGCTTTCGCGCAGATTCCCAGCAGCCTTTGCAATTACCCTGTGTATGTATGAACCTCGCCTTGAGCAAAAGATGTAGTCGGCCAGACGAAAGATCCGGACCTCATAGCACGAACAGTAACGATTGTTGACTTAACACGGGTCGATGGCGAAAATTGGCAGAAAATGAAAAAGTATCCGGTCCTAGATATCAACCAACGCTCGACTGCTTCTTGTCTTCCAATTGTGCTAATTTGTTTAACAGTTGTAGGAACATGAATTATGATTGGTATCACTAGTAGATCATCAACTTCAACTGACGGGTGCGTGCGGGTAAAATTAGCTCATAGAAGACAACAGACGAAAAATGAAAAAAAAAAATAAAAAAAATAATAATGAATAAAAAATAAAATAAAAAATGAGACCATGGTAAATATATTATTAATATAGTATGTAATGATATATTGAACTTGTTTTCTTTTCAGCATACAGGGTATTCTTGACTTTTTTGATAGCATTATAAATATATCTTGATATATCTTGTTGGCAGTTGCTACAAGTATTTTTTTTTTTTTTTTTTTTTTTATGATTTCATTAACCTTACACGACCGTGACTATTGTGTTCTAAATTTCCGAGAATATTGGCTTTACCATCTACCTTTGTTACTGGGGAATTTCGACGTGGATCGATTTAATCAGTTCAATATTGACGTTTTCGACAGAGAGAGAGAGAGAGAGAGAGAGAGAAGGGGGGGGGAGAGGGGAAAACAGAGAGAGAGAGTGTCATATAATTCACATTCCTTTAATCGAGAGTACTTTGAAACCTAACTGGTGATGTGAGCATCCACTTACGATCAATGATATTCACCAGGTGCAATATTAATCGTCAGTCTATCGCAATTAGCATATAGGACGAGCGATGAACCCCAGATAAGCACAAGTACCTCTTCAGGTTTTCGCCAGTTAAAAGACATATTGACACGCATTCGTTGTGGTGCATCTTATATAAAGAGACCCTTTACTGTTTAAATTAAAATATAATTTTAATTAAATTATGTTGCATGTCTCAGTGGATGAAAATCGTGATGATTGAGAAATATCGCCGTTTACAGGTATACCGGTACGCATTTTTCTCTTCTTTTTCCACGATATATGTCGAATGGGTAAATTAGCAATATAATTAACTAGGACCTAGCGGTAAGCCGATGTACTAGCCACCGCCCTCGATTTTGAAACTCTTGTTTACAATAAATAAAACCGGAGATAGCGCAGAAAACATGAGCTAGATCGCGAACACGAAGAATCGCAAACAGTACTAGTATATACGTGAGCCACGGCAAGAAGTGTTTTTCTTCGGTGAAAATGAGGTCATGTATTGCTCGATTTAACCTGAACTCGATCAGAGTTCCCATGAGGTCAATAGGCCACTACGCACAAGCATGTAACGCATATACATTGTATGCAAACAATGTAAAACATGTTCAAAGTCCAATGATTCACAATGGTAAGTGTACACAGTGAGAAACACACGCGTACACAACAACGCAATCCATACTGAAACTACAAGAAAACGAAAAAACCCGAGGTCGGAGGTCACGCGTACACAAGTCAACTAACCTCGTTCGTGGTTTTTCCCAAAAAACAACACACAGCATAGGGGTGTGTCGTCGCGATATCCTCCTCCTCCTCCACCTCCTCCTCCACGCCTTCGGTTCCACGCCTCCACAGAGTTCGAACCTCCGTCCAGAACGGACGCAGAACGGAGAGCGCAGCTTCGGGTTTGGTAGGGCGGCAAAAAGACCCGCCGACTGCAGCTAATAGCGGGCGTTCGTTGAACTGAGATGAGTAGCGTCTTGGCCGCCGCAGTTGCTGTTGCAACGATAGTGCACAGCTATCGATCCTACTCTGACCTCAGGCGACCTGCTTCTGCGCTGCAGCAGCCGACAACATGGCGGCCGCATTTCAAGGTCGCGTCCCCATTGCGGCAAAAAAAAGGAAAAGAAAAAAATACAGAAAATAATTCGTTCTAGTCAGCGTGCATCTTTTATTTACGAGTGTGCGTTATGACTTGGTTTTGCATAACAATGCTTGTTGTTTATGCAACACTGTTTTTCGAGCATGCAGCCTCGTGATTCCTGTTGCCAAGACAACAACCTAAATCGCGGGACACTTCCGCTACCGAGGTCACTCACCTCCCCTGACACCTCGGCCGTTCCAAATCGTTGCAATGCTCCTTTGATGCGGTGTGAAAGTCGAGATGACCTAGTCTCTTGTCATTGACAAATGCCCTCTAAGCCTGGACCCTGGTCAATCTCCTCTTCACTTGACGCTGGCTATACAGTGTAATTGATTTAACCCTTTATAGGCCTTGACCGATGTTGAAGGCGAATACAGGGCGGAGGGGTGGTATTTATTTTCTAGTTGCGATGAATTAGTTTAATTATTATTGTGGATTATTATTATTATTTTTTTTTTTTTTACTATTATCATTCGCATGTGTGTGCCTCCAGTGCACGAATAAAACATTATTAGTATAACTATTAGTGCACGAATAACTCGTTAAATCGATATAAACCAAGGATCACGAAAATTTCACAAATTATAATTAAGAAAATTGTAAATGCGCAATGAAACGATTATAATGTTCTCATCGTTGTGGTCGATGTATCAATTGAGAAAGTATTCACTAAAACCTTTTGTCGGCAGATGTTGCATGTGTTCATGAATACTGTGTCCTTTGTGGCCTCGTCTAGTTCAACGCCTAACACCATAAAATGTTTAATTACACATTTGAACCTGCATCAAAATTTGATGTCATATTGTTTTGTTCGCACGAACTGAGTCAGACATTATAACTAGCTATATTATAGTCTATATAAAATGCCTATAAATATTGCACTCTTAAAACGACGGAACTGAATTATAGACTTATATACCGACTGATCGGTTGGCACGTGGAGTTGGTGGCACGAAAGGCCAATAAAAGCAATAAATTTAAATGTCCAAAATCGCTCAGGGGTGTAATTAAGTGGATCGATTTTAGACAATAATGTTAAATTAATATCGTTCTCTGCGAGTTAATGTCAAATATACCATTAGTTGACATTAAATTTTCGAGAATGAGAAGAAGATTTAAGTTGATGGCAGTATCGTTAATCCAGTATCTCACGATCCAAACCTGTTATTTCATGGATATTGCCCGTCGGATGTCCGATATCTGATTATCGGGACTATCATTTGCGTCCAGCTCTAGCTCACGATTGAGCCTTTGTGAAATGATTAATTCATTATTTATTTAATAGTTTGCTAATTACAAATCGATTGTACTTTTGATTTAACTAATTTGCTTCCGACTGAAGCCACTGACCCATGACGCACACTCTGGCATTTAACTGAAACTGGGCCGTGTTTCTTTCTAATAACTCCATGCAGCTTCATCTGATGTACTTCCATCAGCTAATGGATCGATATTTTAACGCTTATGCAACTATTATTTCGCCCAAGCTGGAAAATTGGGAATTATTCAGGGCCAAGTTATGTGTAATCTGAGGAGTTATGTAATTAGTTGTACGTGGAACCAAATGATGGTGGTGCTACCTGTTTAATTGTGGAAGTAGTTAAAAGAAAGTAATTATAGATGTTATAAAAAAATACCACATTATTTCAAGATTCGTATCCTCCACGACAAGCGACAATGATCATTCAACTATACTAGTATATGTACATGAAGTTCCAATCAATCAATCTATTCATTTGAGGTAAATTCCCCTCAGATGTGGGGCTCTGAGAGCATAATTATTGTGAATTTCACTGATTTTCAAGCTGATTTGATTAGTTCTCGTAGGCGTGGAATATCTTGAGATGTCGTTCACCTGATTGCTTCGTGACCTCATCCGATGCTTCGATATAAACACGCGTAGAGCTCACCAAATGGGGCTCATTCGCGCTAATCAACTGCCCTTGTATGATCAAAGTTACGTTATACATGTATAGGTTTCATGATTTTAGGATAATTCTACCAATGAACTATAGTATAAGCACACGTGTTTCAATTCATGACGCATGCAATCTTTACGATGCATGTCCTCTATCCCTGTTAGGTTCGTACTATTACTAACCCTCTTGCTTATTGAATAACATTTTCGAAATATGCACACAACGTAGTAATATGACACACGAAGTTTATTCACTTTACTTTAACAACATTTCAACACTGCACCCTTCGGTGTAAGCCTTTTCCAAGAGGCATCAAAATTAATATCTCGGCGTGAAATCTATCAACACTTATGATTAAGGCAACGCAATGTTCGTGAAAATAACACCTAATACTATTGATCATTCCAACGCAAAATTAAAATTTCATTTTCATTCTATATAAAGCGACAAGAACGGCGCATATTCAGTGCATGTACATAGTTATAAGTTTCACAATTTTTAGCCTGTCAACTTATAATTTCTCAAAGACATTTACCCGTTGAACCTAATATTTGTGCTCTCTTCTTGGCGGCTGCTAACAGAGAACATGCAGGGAATAGTTATTACATACCATATTTTGCGCTCTCCCTAAGTATTTTGCATATTGCACGTGGATTCACTTTACACACGACACTCGATGCTGGCATGTGGTATGTTCATAAAATCGTTTATTGGTGGCAGTGCTCTCCACAAATACCGTATATACGGTTATTGCCTATTCAATGAATAATTATATGCATGTATCCAGCAACTATGCAACTAAATAATATTCATAAATCTGAGTCTTTTCTAGAAGTGATGCTTTCAGACAGTTCTAACAAAGACGTCTGGTTTTACTGGGCTCATGGTGCAAGAGCCAAGCTCACCTATACGGCCCAAGATTCAAGTGAGTACTAAACACATGTCATGTATACTGCCTATTGTACATGTATAGTATTCGGGATAAAGAACTTTTGTGACTGACCGATAAGAGTATAACATATAGTCCTGGGCTTCTGTTCCGCGTGGTGCCCGTATCACCCGGATGGGTTTGGTGAAGCCGTGAAACTCAATCTAGCTCTATTTACTAGGGATGGGGAACTAAATTTTAAGCGATGTTCTATTGA